>JACERR010000081.1:0-138949 GCA_016760335.1 Gastrodia elata
TTGCGTGGCAGTCAGAGGAAGCACGGAAGAGAGGACCGCTGCCAGGAGGTGGGCTCCATGCCTGACGCTGTCCGACGGACCACAAACAATCGCTGAACATGGGCCGGGCCCAGGTCGACCTGGTCCGGCCTGAGTCTTCGCCTTCCTCGCCATGAATTGCTAGGGAAATTAGGGCAACGAGACTGGACCTCCAAACGGCCTACCCATCGATCGATACACATGTTGACGGAAAGAGCACATCGAGAACTTTCAATTGGTGGTATTATTTTAGTCTGAGGTGGACTGAGGAATGCACAAGGTCTAACCCTTGGCTCCCTAAGGTTCGGCAAAACTCCTCACTATGTACTATGGATGATGTTTAAAATTAAAGCTATCGATTTCATTTCACTAAATCGATATTGATAGATTTACAATCAGGCTTATGAAATAGCTATTTGAAAACCTGAATATTTTGTAAGAGTATAGAATAGGATCGGAGGTACCTGAAATGACGACAATCTAGTTTTTGTCTTCTTCGGAACTGATCGATCTTCACTGACTAATTTTTTTTTGTGTCAGATGAATCCCGTGGATGAGTAAGGTCCTAAATGGGTAAGGAAGACCCTCTATTAAGTGGTGGGTGCCATCTGGAGGACGGAAGAGGACGCGTATCCTCTGTGTGCCACGCATAGAGTATTCGAGCAGGCGCGGGGAAGATGAACTCTGACTGTTCGATCATCCGATCAAGCGGTCAGAAAGCGCTGTCTGATCCAACCGCGAATAGTCAACGGCGTTAAGGTTAAGTGGACGGAGCTACTTATTGCGAATATATATTATTAATTAGTTTATATTAAATTTATTAATTAAAATTATACCATTAAATGCATCCAGAAAATTTTTAATAAATTACTCTAGCTAATTGAGGGGTGAGGATCGCAACGGCGCATTCGGATTTTGATCCGACGAATATTTAATCATTCAAATTTTCGGCTTATTTTAAATAATATTAAAATATTCGCCAAAAATCAATGACTTCCAAATGCGACCAAAATATCACCCCTAGCTATTTTGATGGTGGTGAATGCAATGGTGAAGTCATATTTTTGATTTGAGTCAGATAAAAAGTTAATTTCTAGGGCTTTTAGATTTTCCAGAAATTAGGGTTTGATCTATTTGATCCCTGATTTGATCTAAATCTTAGAGGTAGATTCTAAATGACTTAATTAAGCTACTAGCACCATAATTAAGACTTAAATTAATCTTAATTGACCTAAGTAACAACTTCGGTTGTTACACCTAGGGATCTTAAAAGACCAAAACTGTGAAATTTTGGCCATTTCAGTCAAACTGGGCAATTTTTAAAAAATTCTAGGCATTTACAATTCATGCGCTGCAGTGCACTGAATCGCGCTGGAGCACTTTTCGAGCGGCAGCGTAAGAGTGTTTTTTGTGCTACAGCGTGCGGGAGCGCTTTTCGCGTAGCAGCGCGCATCTAAAATTGGTTCACATTTGATATAATTCAGTCCCACTGGGGTCCTAGGGACCTTAAGATACCAAAACTATGAAATTTTGGCTATTTCAGCCAAAATTGGGCAGTTTTTAAGAAATTCTAGGCATTTAGCAAATTCAGGCGCTGCAGTGGGCTGAATCGCCCTGGAGCGCTTTTCGAGCGGCAGCACGTGGGAGCGCTTTTGGCGCAGCAGCGCGCGGTAGCGCTTTTCGCGCGGTAACACGCGGCCAAAATAAGTTCACATTTGATATAATTCAGTCCCACTAGGGTTCAAGGGATCTTAAAATACCAAAACCGAGAAGTTTTAGCCATTTCATCCAAAACTGGGCAGCTTTTAAGAAATTCTAGGCATTTTGCAATTTCAGGCGCTGCAGCGTGCTGAATCGCGCTGGAGCGCTTTTCGAGCGCCGTGGGAGTGCTTTTTGCGCTGCAGTGCGCGAGAGCGCTGGTCGCACTACACGCGTGCTAGCGCTCTTCACGCGGTAGCGCGTGGCTAATATGGTTCACATTTGATATAATTCAGTCCTTTGGCCCTTTCAATCAAAACTGGGCAGATTTTAAGAAATTCAAGGCATTTCATAATTTCAAGAGCTGCAGCGCGCTGAATCGCACTTAAGTGCTTTTCGAGCGGCATCGCGCATGAGCGCTTTCGCGCTGCAGCGTGCGGCTAAAATAGGTTCACATTTGATATAATTCATTCCCACTAGGGTCCTAGGGACCTTAAATATTAAAACCGTGAAATTTGGCCATTTCAGCCAATACTGAGCAATTTTTAAGAATTCTGCGATATTGCAATTTCATGCGCTGCATGCGCACTGAATCGTGCTGGAGAACTTTTCGAGCGGTAGCGTGCGGGAGTGTTTTTAGCGCTGCAGCACGCGGGAATGCTTTCGCCGGCAGCGCGCGGTTAAATAGGTTCACATTTGATATAATTCAGTCCCACTAGGGTCCTAGGGACCTTAAGATACCAAAAATCGTGAAATTTTGGCTATTTCAACTAAAAACTGGGCAGTTTTTAAGAAATTCTAGGCATTTTGCAAATTCAGGCGCTTGCAACGCGCTGAATCGCGCTGGGCATTTTTCGAGCGGTAGCACGCGGAGCGCTTTTTTGCGCTGTAGCGCTTTTCGCGCGGTAATGCGCGGCTAAAATAAGTTCACATTTCATAAATTGAGTCCCACTAAGGTTCAAGCGATCTTAAAATACCGAAACCGTGAAGTTTTTGCCATTTCCTCCAAAACTGCATAGTTTTTAAGGAATTGTGGGCATTTTTTCAATTTCAGATGTTAAAGCGAGCTGCAAAGCGCTGGAGCGTGCTAGAGCGCTTTTCGCGTGGTAGCACTTTTTTGCGCGGTAGTGCGCAGCTAAAATTCCAAAACTATAAAGTTTTGGCCATTTCAGCCAAAATTGGGCAGTTTTAAGAATTTCTAGGCATTTTGCAATTTCATGAGCTGCAGCGCGCTGAATCGTGCTGGAGCGCTTTTCCAGCGGTAGCCGCGGGAGCGCTTTTTGCGCTGTAGCGCATGGCAGCGCTTTTCGAACGGTAGCGCGCAGCTAAAATAGGTTCACATTTGATATAATTTAGTCCCACTATTCATAGGGACCTTAAAATACCAAAACCATAAAATTTTGGCTATTTCAGTCAAAACTGGGCAGTTTTTAAGAATTTATAGGCATTTTGCAGTTTTATGCACTGAATCGCGCTAGAGCGCTTTTCGTGCGGTAGCGCTTTTCGTGCAGAGGCGCGCGGTATGGCTTTTCGCGCGGCAATGCGCGATAGAGCATTTTGCGTGGCAGCTCGCAGTTAAAATAAGTTCACATTTGATATAAGTCAGTCCGCCTATGGTCCTAGGGACCTTAAAATCCAAAAACCGTGAAATTTTGGTCAATTCAGCCAAAATTAGGCAGTTTTCTAAGAAATTCTAGGCATTTTGCAATTTTCAGGTGCTGCAGTGCGCTGAATCGCGTTGGAGCGCGCTGAATCGCGCTGGAGCGCGCTGAATCGCGCCAGAGCGCTTTTCGAGCGACAGTGCGTAGAAGCACTTTTCGCGCGGCAATGCGCGGCTAAAATAGGTTCACATTTGATATAATTAAGTCCCACTAGGGTCCTAGGGACCTTAAAATATTAAAACCATGAAATTTTGGCTATTTCAGCCAAAACTGAGTAGTTTTTAAGAAATTATAAGTATTTTGCAATTTCAGGCGCTGCAGCGCGCTGAAACGCTTTTTGCACGGCAACGCACGGTATCACTTTTCACGTTGCAGTGCTCGGTAGCTCTTTTTGCTCGGCAGCACACGGTAGCGCTTTTCGGCTCTAGCGCGCGGCTACAATAGGTTCACATTTGATATAATTCAGTCTCGCTAGGGTCCTAGGGACCTTAAAATACCAAAACTATGAAGTTTTAGCCATTTCAGTCAAAATTGGACAGTTATTAAGAAATTCTAGGCATTTTGCAATTTCAAGAACAACAGCGCGCTGAATCGCGCTGGAGCGCTTTTTGCGCGGCTGCACTGTGGCGGCCACCCCTTCTAATCATAAGGCTTAAGGAGTGGTCGTCACTAAGCACATCTTATACTTAACATTAGGTTGGAATTTAAGGCTCCAATCCAATCTTAAGATAAAAATGTACTTTTCATAATAAGGTAAAGATTAACAATCATTTGATGAGTATCAGAGTGCAGAAGAAAAGTATCAGAGTGCAGAAGAAAAGTATCTAAATCTAATCCAAATAGCAATATTAACCCTACTATAATGTTCCTTAAGGTTTTGTGAGTATTTTAAGACCCATATTCAATAGGTTTGGATTAGTATGTGCAAAGTTATGACTATTAGAAGTTTTATGACAATTTGTGAATATTCAAAGGCCCTAAAATGTCACTATATGAAATGTTGCTCCTACTGAAATTTGGTTGGCATCATAATATTTCTTATATTTTTCTGATCAATTTGGTATATTTAATTGTATGATTTGGATAAATATTTTAGGAGTTGTGCATGTTTAAAGTTTAGATATTTATTTAATTTTATTAATTATAAATATATATGTATGTATATATATGTATTAATAATGTCTCTTTTTATGTTCTATTAAATGCTAAAATTTTTGTTATTAAAATTATTGTGTTGTTTACTGGTTTAATAATAAATATATATGTATATATAGTAAGAATATACATATATACATATGATATGGGTATTATTCTATAATTATTCATATTTAATATACTAATATGTGTATATTTTTATCTCATAAAATTTTCTAACATTTATACTAAATTATTCTGCAGGGGTTTGACAGTCGATGGCCCCATGGCCACGTGGCAGAGATTAACGGCTAACGACAATCCAATCAGCCACGTGTCTCTCATCCAGATGATGAGGAGACCAACGCGGGACCCTATTGCTTGCGTGGCGGTCAGAGGAAGCACGGAAGAGAGGACCGCTGCCAGGAGGTGGGCTCCATGCCTGACGCTGTCCGATAGACCATAGACAATCACTGAACATGGGCCGGGCCTAGGTCGACCTGGTCCAGCCCGAGTCTTCGCCTTCCTCGCCATGAATCGCGAGGGAAATTAGGGCAATGAGACTGGACCTCCAAACGGCCTACCCATCGATCGATACACATGTTGACGGAAAGAGCACATCGAGAACTTTCAATTGGTGGTATTATTTTAGTCTGAGGTGGACTGAGGAATGCACAAGGTCTAACCCTTGGCTCCCTAAGGTTCAGCGAAACTCCTCACTATTCAGTACTGTGGATGATGTTTAAAATTAAAGCGATCGATTTCATTTCCACTAAATCGATATTGATAGATTTACAATCAGGCTTATGAAATAGCTATTTGAAATGATAACTGAATATTTTGCAAGAGTATAGAATAGGATCGGAGGTGCCTAAAATGAATGACGACAATCTAGGTTTTTGTCTTCTTCCGAACTGATCGATCTTCATGACGAATATTTTTTTTTTGTGTCAGATGAATCCCGTGGACGAGTAAGGTCCTAAATGGGTAAGGAAGACCCTCCATTAAGTGGTGCGTGCCATCTGGAGGACGGAAGAGGGGACGCGTATCCTCTGTGTGCCACGCGTAGAGTATTCGAGCAGGCGCGGGGAAGATGAACTCTGACTGTTCGATCATCCGATCAAGCGGTCAGAAAGCGCCGTCTGATCCAACCCGCGAACAGTCAACGGCGTTTAAGGTTAAGTGGACGGAGCTGCTTATTGCGAATAAAATATTAATATTATTAATTAGTTTATATTAAATTTATTAATTAAAATTATACCATTAAATGCATCCAAAAAATTTTCAATAAATTACTCTAGCTAATTGAGGGTGAGGATCGCAACGGCGCATTCAGATTTTTGATCCGATGAATATTTAATCATTCAGATTTTCGGCTAATTTTAAATAATATTAAAATATTCGCGAAAATCAATGACTTCCAAATGCGACCAAAATATCACCCCTAGCTATTTTGAGGGTGGTGAATGCAATGGTGAAGTCAGATTTTTGATTTGAGGTCAGATAAAAAGTTAATTTCTAGGGTTTTGAGGTTTTCTAGAAATTAGGTTTTGATCTATTTGATCCCTGATTTGATCCAAATCTTAGAGGTAGGTTCTAAATGACTTAATTAAGCTACTAGCACCATAATTAAGACTTAAATTAGTCTTAATTAACCTAAGTAATAACTTCGGTTGTTACACCTAAGGACCTTAAAAGACTAAAACCGTGAAATTTTGGCCATTTCAGTCAAAACTGGGCAATTTTTAAGAAATTCTAGGCATTTTGCAATTTCATGCGCTGCAGTGCACTGAATCGTGCTGGAGCACTTTTCGAGCGGCAGCGCGCAAGAGTGTTTTTTGCGCTACAGCGTGCGGGAACGCTTTTCGCGCAGCGGTGCGCATCTAAAATAGGTTCACATTTGATATAATTCAGTCCCACTGGGGTCCTAGGGACCTTAAGATACCAAAATCGTGAAAATTTTGGCTATTTTAACCAAAACTCGGGCAGTTTTTAAGAAATTCTAGGCATTTTGCAAATTCAGGCGCTGCAGTGCGCTGAATCGCCCTGAAGCGCTTTTCGAGGGCAGCACGTGTGAGCGCTTTTTGCACAGCAGCACGCGGGTAGTGCTTTTCGCACAGTAACACGTGGCCAAAATAAGTTCACATTTGATATAATTCAGTCCCACTATGGTTCAAGGGATCTTAAATACCAAAACCGAGAAGTTTTAGCCATTTCATTAAAAACTGGGCAGCTTTTAAGAAATTTTAGGCATTTTGCAATTTCAGGCGCTTGCAGCGTGCTGAATCGCGCTGGAGCGCTTTTCGAGCGACAGCGCGTGGGAGTGCTTTTTGCGCTGCAGTGCGCGGGAGTGCTGTTCGCACTACAGCGCGCGCTAGCGCTCTTCACGCGGCAGTGTGCGGCTAATATAGGTTCACATTTGATATAATTCAGTCCGCTAGGGTCCTAGGGACCTTAAAATACCAAAACAGTGAAGCTTTGGCCCTTTCAATCAAAACTGGGCAGATTTTAAGAAATTCAAGGCATTTCACAATTTCAGGAGCTGCAGCGCGCTGTATCGCGCTTAGGTGCTTTTCGAGCGGCATCACGCGGGAGCCGCTTTTTTGCGCGGCAGCATGCGGCTAAAATAGGTTCACATTTGATATAATTTCATTCCCACTAGGGTCCTAGGGTCCTTAAAATATTAAAACCGTTGAAAATTTGGCCATTTTAGCCAATACTGAGCAATTTTTATGAAATTCTACGCATTTGCAATTTCATGCGCTGCAGCGCGCTGAATCGTGTTGGAGAACTTTTCGAGCGGCAGCGTGCGGGAGGTGGTTTTAGAGCTGCAGCACGCGGGAGTGCTTTTTCGCGCGGCAGCGCGCGGCTAAAATAGGTTCACATTTGATATAATTCAGTCCCACTAGGGTCCTAGGGACCTTAAGATACCAAAACTGTGAAATTTTGGCTATTTCAGTCAAAACTGGGCAGTTTTTAAGAAATTTTAGGCATTTTGCAAATTTAGGCGCTCCAGCACGCTGAATCGCGCTGGAGCGCTTTTCGAGCGGTAGTACGCTGGAGCGCTTTTCGCGCGGCAGCGCGCGGCTCTTAAAATTATAAATGAGTCCCACTAAGGTTCAAGCGATCTTAAAATACCGAAACCGTGAAGTTTTTGCCATTTCCGCCAAAACTGCATAGTTTTTAAAGGAATTCTCGGCATTTTTTCAATTTCAGACGTTATAATGAGCTACAAAGCGCTGGAGCGCGCTAGAGCGCTTTTCGCGCATTTAGCGCTTTTTCGCTTGGTAGCACTTTTTTGCACAGTAGTGCGCAGCTAAAATAGGTTCACATTTGATATAATTGAGTCCCACTAGGGTCCTAGGGACCTCTTAAAATACCAAAACCATAAAGCTTTGGCCATTTCAGCCAAAATTGGGCAGTTTTAAGAATTTCTAGGCATTTTGCAATTTCATGAGCTGCAGCGCGCTGAATCGCGCTGGAGCGCTTTTCAAGCGGTGGTGTGCGGGAGCGCTTTTCGCGCTGTAAAGCGCATGGCAGCGCTTTTCGCACGGTAGCGCACAGCTAAAATAGGTTCACATTTGATATAATTTAGTCCCACTATATTCATAGGGACCCTTAAAATACCAAAACCATAAAATTTTAGCTATTTCATTCAGCCAGAACTCGCAGGTTTTTAAGAATTTCTAGGCATTTTGCAATTTTATGCACTAAATCGCGCTGAGCGCTTTTCGCACGGTAGCGCTTTTCGCGCAGCGGCGCGCGGTATGGCTTTCGCGCGGCAAACGCACGATAGAGCTTTTGCGTGGCAGCTCGTAGCTAAAAACAAGTTCACATTGATATAAGTAAGTTCCCCTATGGTCCTAGGGACCTTAAAATCGAAAACCCATGAAATTTTTTGGTCAATTCAGCCAAAATTAGGTAGTTTCTAAGAAATTCTAGGATTTTGCAATTTCAGCGCTGCAGTGCGCTGAATCGCGCTGGAGCCTGCCGCTGAATCGCGCTGGAGCGCGCTGATCGCGCTGGAGCGCGCTGAATCGCGCTGAATCGCTGAGCGCGCTGAATCGCGCTGGAGCGCGCTGAATCGCGCTGGGAGCGCGCTGAATCGCGCTGGAGCGCGCTGAATCGCGCTTGAGCGAGCTGAATCGCGCTGTGGAGCGCGCTGTATCGCGCTGGAGCGCGCTGTATCGCGCTGGAGCGCTTTTCGAGCGACAGCGCGCGGAAGCACTTTTTCGCGCGGCAATGCGCGGCTAAAATAGGTTCACATTTGATATAATTCAGTCCCACTAGGGTCCTAGGGACTCTTAAAATATCAAAACCATGAAATTTTGGCTATTTCAGCCAAAACTGAGTAGTTTTTAAGAAATTATAAGTATTTTGCAATTTCAGGCGCAGAAGCGCGCTGAAAATGCTTTTTGCAGGGGCAACGCACGGTAATCACCTTTTCGCGTTGCAAGTGCTCGGTAGCTCTTTTTGCGCGGCAGCGCGCGGTAGCGCTTTTCGGCTCTAGCGCGCAGCTACAATAGGTTTCAATTTGATATAATTCAGTCTCGCTAGGTCCTAGGGACCTTAAAATACCAAAACCATGAAGTTTTAGCCATTTCGGTCAAAATTGGATAGTTATTAATAAATTCTAGGCATTTTGCAATTTCAGGAACTACAAGCGCGCTGAATCGCGCTGGGAGCGCTTTTCGCGCTGCTGCACGTTTGAGCGCTTTTCGCGCGGCTGCGCTGTGGCGGCCACCCCTTCTAATCATAAGGCTTAAGGAGTGGTCGCACTAAGCACATCTTATACTTAACATTAGGTTAGAATTTAAGACTCCAATCCAATCTTAAGATAAAAATGTACTTTTCATAATAAGGTAAAGATTAACAATCACTTAATGAGTATCAGAGTGCAGAAGAAAAGTATCAACTGAAGTAATCATCCATACTATAAAGTAAAGATATCCAACTCATAATATATACAATGCAGGAAAGTAAAGCACAATTTAGTCTTGTATTATTACAAACATTTAAAGTTTAAAGAACTATACTGTAAAATGCTCTCACCTCACAGAGTAAAAGTAAAGTAAACTAGTAAGTAGACTAAGGTCCCTCAGTAGTTTGAACCTCCTCCAGGATATGCTCCTCTGTAGGCTCAATCTCCTCAAAAAGCTCAAAATCTATCATTATCGGTTTCATAATGGTAGGGCCCCAGCCAACAAAAGAAAAATCTTGTTAGACAAAATGTCTAAGTACATTTTAAGGTAATAAATTTTAATATATTTAAATGATATCACAACTGGAATTAAGCATAGCATAGCAGTAAAGCGACAAGAAAGGAAGAATAAGTTTTGAGGTAGAAACATACCTCACTCAGGCTGCAATACAAGGTAAGTAAAGTACAACCTGAAAATCTACTAAGTACAAAGAAAAGTCCTAAGTAATATGATCAATTAACATGCTAGTTATAATATAAGTAAAAGTACTATACTGAAAATATAAAGACTAGCATCTTAACATGCTCTCAAGTAAGTAAAAGGCTGACATACAGAAAGTTCTGAAATGTAAAGAAACTGCAGAAAATGAAATATATGAAAGAAAGAAAATATGCTGAAACAGTAAAGTAAAGTAAGTCTGAAGTATAAAGAAAAACACGTAAAGTAATTGTAAAGAGACTGAAAAGTAAATGTAAGTAGTGTAGATTAAAGTACTGTATGTGTGAGATACTCTTACTTAGTCTGCCAAAAGTAAAATCCATCTGATAATCTAGGAGAAACATCCCAGATTAAAGTAATATCCACCAAAGAGGCATCTAGGAGAAATATCCCAAATCCTAAAGTAAAATCTACAAAGTATCTAAAGAGCATGTAGGAGAAAACATCCAATGCCAAAGTAACATACCATAGGGAAATTACCTAGGCAAAAACTGTCCTAAAGTAAAGTCATACTAAGTGGTAAGCTAAGTAAAACATAAACCACAAGTATAATGTTATTTATTTTATTTAAATGCAAATGTTATATGAATGTAATTCAAAGTATATATTAAAGTATATGTCAAGTTTATGTTAAGCATGTCCAAAAGTATAAAAGGCTCAAAAATAAGGAAAAGCATAGCATTTCAAATTCAAGGTAATAAATAGCACTAACACAAACTTTGTGATATCACCTATTTTTCTAATTTAATCATTTTAACTACTCTAAGTTACATAAGATTCAGAATCCTCAATTCCTACAGTATATATAACTTAGAATCACGAACCTACAAGTTGAATATAATTAGGACTGGCCACATCCTAATTATAACTAAATCAATATCGTCTACAAGATTAAATAAGTAAATCAATCGTCCTAATTTTCAAGGGGCAGCGCCGGGATCGTGCGCGACTAAAATACGTTCACATTCGATATAATTTAGTCCCACTTTGTTCCTAGGGATCTTAAAATACCAAAACCAAGAAATTTTGGCTATTTTAGCCAAAACTGGGCAGTTTTTTAAGAAAATTCTAAGCATTATGCAATTTCATGCGCTGCAGCGCGTGGAATCGCGCTGGATCGCTTTTCGCCCACAGCAGCGATTTTCGCACTTGCAGTGCTCGGTAGCGCTTTTTTGCGCTCTAGCGCGCGGCATCAATAGGTTCACATTTATATTAATTCAATCTCGCCTAAGGCTCTAGAGACCTTAAAATGCCCAAACCGTGTGAAGTTTGGATATTTCAGTCAAAAACTAGGCAGTTTTAGTTTTTTAAGAAATTCTAACCATTTTGCCATTTTAAGCACTGCAGCGCGCTGAATCGCACTGGAGCGCTTTTCGAGCAGCAGCGCACGGGTGCTCTTTTTCTTGCGGCAGCGCAACGGGAGCGCTTTTCGCATTGCAGCATGTGGTAGCGCTTTTAGCGCGGCAGCGCGCGGGCTAAATAGGTTCACATTTGATATAATTTTAGTCCCACTGGGGTCCTAGGGACCTTAAACTACCCAAACTCGTGAAATTTTGGCTATTTTAGCCAAAACTTGGTAGTTTTTAAGAAATTGTAGGCATTCTGCAATTTAGGCGCTACAGCGCGACTGAATCGCGCTGGAGCACTCTTTTCGAGTGGGAGTACATGGGAGCGCTTTTTGCGCGGTAACGCGCGGCTAAAATAAGTTCACATTTGATATAATTCAGTCCCACTAGGGTCCAAGGGACCTTAAAATATAAAAATCGTGAAGTTTTGACAATTTCAGCCAAAATTGCGCAGTTTTTAAGGAATTCTGGGCATTTTGCAATTTCAGGTGTTATAACGCGCTGCAAAGCGCTGTAGCGCTTTTCACCCGGCAGTGCTTTTTGCGCTGCAGCGCGCAACAGTGCTTTTTGTGCGGTAGTGCTTTTAGCACAGGAGCGCACAGCTAAAAAGGTTCACATTTGATATAATTGAGTCCCATTAAGGTCCTAGGGACCTTAAAATACCAAAACAGAGAAGGTTTAGCCATTTCAGCCAAAACTAAGCAGTTCTTAAGAAATTCTTAGTATTTTGCAATTTCAAGTGCTGCAGCGCGCTGAATCGCGCTGGAGCGCTTTTTGTGTTGCAGTGAATGGTTAAAATAAGTTCACATTTGATATAATACAGTCCCGCTAGGGTCCAAGGGACCTTAAAATACAAAAACTGCGAAATTTTGGCCATTTCAGCTAAAACTAGGAAGTTTTTAAGAAATTCTAGGCATTTTGCAATTTCAGGCGCTGCAGCACGCTGAATCATGCTGGAGCGCTTTTTGCGAGGTGGCGCGCTGCTAAAATAGGTACACGTTTAATATAATTCAGTCCCACTATGGTCCATGTGTAACAACCCAGGTTGTTACTTGGCTTAATTAAGACTAATTTAAGTCTTAATTAAGGTTTTAAGTTATTAATTAAGTAATTTAGAAACTCATCTGAGAAACCTAGGTCAAACCAAAAGTCAACTGAGTCAAATCAGAAATTCTGGAAAATCCCAAACCCTAGAAATTGACTTTTTATCTACACTTCAGATCAAAAATCTGACTTCACCATTGCGTTCAGAACACCCAAATTAGCTAGGGGTGAAATTTTGGAGGCATTTGGAAGTCATTGGATTTTTGTCGAATATTTTAATAATATTTGAATACCTGAAAATTCAAATAAATAAATACTCATCGAATCGAAAATCCGAATACGCCGTTGCATTCGGCACCCTTCAATTAGCTAAGGGTGATTTATCAAAATTTTTTTAAATACAGTTAATAATTTAATTGATATTAATAAAGGAATTTAAAATTAATAATATAATATATTTGGACTTAACGGATTTGTCAAAATCTATCGGCGTCGTTCCCTAATCACGACGGCGTCTCCAGTTCCGTCTGATCAGCTGCAGCCGTCCGATCTAATCTTATCGCCAAGATCAGACGCCTCAAAGGACCGTCGTCCCCGTGATCAGCGCGTGTCGCGCTGAGCACTCGGCTCGCCACGCGTGAGGCTTCGAGCGACACAGGTGTCCCTTCCACCGCTCTAAAGGCGCAGTTAAGGACTCCAATCTGGACTCTCCAGTATCCCAATTTCCTCGAACCCGATCCACAGAGAGGAAGAGGAAGAAGTTTCGACCGAACCCTCATCTGCGCCGCTGATAGAGCGTACCTCTCGATCCTAACCGTCCATTCAATCAATTCGAAATTCCAAGTATTTGCATAGTTATTTCATAAGGTGATTGCAATCCCTGTGGCTGGATCGTTGTAATTGTAAGCAAATTAGAGGAATTTTAACCAAATGCTATAGTGAAAGTTGTTATCGCCGGTATGCCTTCCTAGGTTTAGTGTTTTCGTGCAAGGTTGGTCACGCGAGATATCAAACCTTATGTCATTAGATAGGTCTTGATCACCTCTAGCATCACCGTGCAGGTTGAGACCTACCGTCGTCGGAGGAGTCACGAATCGGGAACCCTAGTAGCGCCGGCTCGGTAGGCGAGGAAGGAGAAGCCGTTGGGTTCGGGCCGGGTCGACCCAGCCCGTGTTTCGATTCACCGCATATTACGAGGGAGCTGGGCCCGCCAGTATGCACTGGCCCGTATCATTGGCCGCCACGTGGATGTGTGAGGCCCACAACACGTAAACTCGCGCCGCTCAGAGCCGTCTATTCGGCTGGCGTCGTGGGGCAAGCTGAAGAGCCGTCGCCCAAATCCATCTGCGACACGGTCCGGCTGTTGAATCGGATGTCAGCGCGTGGGCCCCACCTGCAGAGATAAAAAGTTAATTATATATATTAAAAGAATTAAAATTTATAATGAAATTCTATTTAATTAAAATAGTTTTAAATATAATTAAAATTATGAAAATCTTTAAACCATTAATATCTTAATAATTATAGGTCCAAAATATACAAAATTATATACCATTTTGATCAACAAACAATAGAGGAACATTTTGGTACTGTTTTAAATTTATATTTGGACCTATTTTTAGCAAAGTGACATTTATGATTTTAAGTAAGTTAAATTTATGTTACAAAAACTTCATTAGCTCATAACTTTGTGTATGTTTCATCCAAACATACCCCAATATAGGTCTTAAAGTGATCAGAAAACCCTAAGGATTAATTTGGTAGTATTCACTTTGCTGTTTGGATTAGTATTTGCCTAATCACTTTTAGGGCCTAACCTTTAATTACCCTAATTAGACCTAGAATTTCAATTGACCATAACTTGGTCAATTGAGCTCCAAATTGGATGAATCAAATATCAATTTAGATTAGAAAAACCTAATTAATAGTAATCTATAAAAATATATAGGATCCAACACTTAGATTTGCTAATCACCTTTAATTACTCTAAATCTAATTAGTGGAATATTAGCAAATCTAATAATCCAAATTGAGTGATTTTAAATTTTAGAGGAATTATAGAGTCATTTAGAACCTAGCTGTAAGGTTGGATTAGTGTTTGAGTGATTAATTTTACTAATCAATCACTAATCACCCTAAATCTTATATAGGTTCATAACTTAGTCAAATTAGATCCAAATTGAGCCTACCACATGTCATTGTGATCAGTGAACTATTTGTAAACCATAGCCTCTGATTTTGCTCAATTTTGACACTAATTGATAAAGTTAGGTTTTTGACCCATAATTAAGAATTCCTTAATCACCCTTATAACCCTAAATCTTGTATTGGCCATAACTTGGCCAATACTTATCAGAATTTAGCAAATCTAGATTCCATGGAAAGCTTAGACAGTAAAGGACAATAATCTAAAAGAGAATTTAACTTTCACTTAGCCAAATTATTAATTTGCTATTATGAGTGAAAATTTACTAATTTGACTTCATATGGCTTAATAATCACCCAAAATTAATTTAGTTACTGTCTAATATTACATTAGACAGTAATTAGACAGTAAGAATTACATTCTAGAAGAAAATTTTTGAATTAAAGCCCAAGATCAAAATTTGATCTTTTGAACCCTTAAGTAGGGGCAAAATGGTAATTTTGCCCAAATTTAGGGTTTAGCATCTTAAAGCCCTAAAATTATTGTATAATTATTAAAATCAGTAAAATAATGATTTATAGCAAAAATTAGTTAAGTTCAAGCCTAAATTAGATTTTGATTTTAAAATCTCAATTTTAGCCCCTTAAAGAAAACTCCTAAGTCTTACGTGAGTGGTTTCTTCTTCCTTAATCATTCTTAGATCTATCCTTAGGACTTATAACATTAGTTAGGAAGTGTGTCATGAGAAATACTCTTAGAAATTATGAGTTTTAATTCCTAGGATTAGGAATAGATCTTATGTTAGAATTCATCTATTGAGTAAATTGGGTTACTCAATAGGTAAAACCTTGAGTTTTCTAGTTTATATATTTTCTTAGTTTATTAAATGATTATTTGATCTTTAAACCCTAAAATTAAGAATAGAGATCTATTCTAATGAATTTATTTATCATTAGGACTTGCCTTAACTTAATCTGTGAGATTTGGGTTCTAAACCTTAGATCTTTAGTTATACCTATGGATTAAGTGATTAGACCCCCATCATCTGGAGTCTAATTTTTAATCTTTTCATCTTGATTTGGCTAATCAAGATGAGATTTGGGGGTAAATTAAATTACAAAATTAGGTCGATGATTTATTTATTTTAACAAAATAGTCATCTTTTGATTAAGATATAGCTAGGACTTGGCCAGTCCTAACTATCTTCAACTAGTAGGATTCGTGATTCTAAGTTACAGAATGTGTAAGAATTGATAATTCTGAAACTTATGTAACTTAGAGTAGATAGAACGAATAAAGTAGACAACAATGGATATCACCTGTATTTTAGATAGAGTTTCTTGCTCACTTTTATTTTGTTGCTTCGCATTCCTTGATTTTGAGTTTATTACCTTGAACATATATTATGTACTTAAGATATTTGATAAATATCTTATGTCAACTTTGAATATCATAAGCCGCATTATGTTTTCTTTTTATAAGTGGTTTGTAAGGTGTAGCTTGATTAGTATACCTCTTCGATCGACTCGTTTGGGTCGGCAACCTTGTCGAGGGTTTAATGTCCGACAATCTATGACCATGCCTAGTCCGTGAGATAGGATGGATAGACTCTTGCCATACTGACTATAGAGTCAGGATTCTGATATGGTTATACTAATTCAAGTACACTTACATTTGGTTCTGTCTTAGCTCATCAGGCTAAGAGTTTTTAATGATACTTAGTTCAGAGCTTCTTTCTTAGCCATCAGGCTAAGATTTGCTGAGTATATTTTCAGTTGAGTGGCTTGGACAGTCACTGCAGTTTTCAAATTTTCACTTATTACTTTTACTTGTATATTCTTCATTTCAGCACTGTTTTACTTACAGCTTTCCTGCACGTGTTTTTATATAGGATGCTAGTTTTACTTACTATTTTTATATGTACACCTAGGATGTTAGTTGCTTTCAGATTTATACTATTCAAGTTCTGTATGTCACCTAGCATAATCTTGTTGATCATAAGCATGTTAGGCTGTATTTTCTTTTCAGTTTTGTCTAGTTTTCCTTTTTGCTTACCTATCTTTGTTGCAGTTGCTTGGTGGAGGTATGTGCTTACTTCCTAGTTAGTTTAGTTATAAACTGTTTGTTTATAACTTTATATTGTTCTTTTTGTACGCTTTTCTGCACTTATTTGCTTCAGTTACTAGTTTATGATGAAATTCAGTTAACTTAAATAAACTTTTACCCTAAATGTACTTAGACAATACTCTAACTAGTTTTTCTTTTGTTGGATGGGGGCCCTACCATTATGAAACTGATAATGGTAGGTTTCAAGTTTATTGAAGCAGTTGATCCAGTGGAGAGCTTGCCATTGGAGGAGGAATCCGTGCCTGAAGACTCTTAGTCTTAGTTTCTTTTCTGCTTTGTGAGGATTGAGAGTTTTCTTTTCAGTTCTTTAAACTATTCAAATTGTTATAATAATTCAGGATTAACTTTACTTTTCAGCACTTTACTTATTCTGTATTGTTGTATTTATACTGTATGGATGGATGTTATATTTTTATTACTTCCGCACTCTGAGTTCTTGTATGATCATTTAGTGATAGTATGTTGGCTTGATTGGCAAAGTCCTAAGTTAAGTTGGATTATAATGTGTGCCTAATCCAATTTTTAAGTTGGGGACCTTGTCATTTTGGTAACCCCTCCACCGTAATCATGTTAACTTAAGAGTTAACAGGACCACGGCGGGGCAGGGCCGCCACAATTGGTATCAGAGAATTCCATAAAGTGTCAGATTGGAATTTGCATTCCTTTCTACCTAATGGACTGCTCTTCTACCATTTGATCACTAAATGAATATTTGAATAACATCCATCTCATTATGAGTATAACTCAGAATAAGCTAAGTCAATAAACAAACATAAATATGATAAAGTCATAAAATATCTACTTATATATATATATATGCTCAACAAATCTAAGTAGAATGATTATAATTGTAGGAATAAAAAGATCATCTGGGAATGGCATTCATGACATATTTGAAGGAGTTCGAGATCATATGGAAATATGAAGACAAGCTAGGAAGTAACAAGGAAGGACTGTAGCAGGTGTCTCAGCTCAAGGGGTCACAAGTTTTAGATAGACTACTTATGGAAGGCATCTATAAAGGCTTTGATTTCCCCATATTAGCTCGAGAATGGCTAGCAAGGGTTGATCACATATTTGGTGTAATGGAATGGCCAAATAGTATTCAATTAGAAGTAGTATTATGTCTCCTACGAGGTCGAGCAAAGAAATGGTGGACCAACTCCTATGGGAACCTCTTCCAGAAAGCTCAAGAAGAAGGACGAGAACTGACTTATGAAGATTTCTGTGTCGCATTTATAAAGGAGTATATAGGATGGGAATAGTTACATAATCTATGATGATGTATCCTATTATTTCAATAAACTTTAAATAAATGAGAAAATTAGTAGTTATCTTATATCTTGTTTTAACGAAAGACTCAAGATAGTTATTTTTGATTCAGGAAAATGAATCTTGCTACATCTCCAAACAACACTCCACTCAACCCTCAACCGTATGTGAGCAACGTTCCAAACAATACCGTGGCCACTTCTAATACTATGGATGAAATAACCTCTCTGAGAAATATGGTTACTGCAATGCTAGAGAATCAAAATCAGCAGGCTCTAGCTATTCAAAAGTTAGTATCTGTAATACCCTCCACTAATGCCAAGCACTTCTTCAGCATCTCCCGCCCCTCAAGTTCCCAATACCTTTCGACAATCCGCAGATGGGATACTTCACAGTTTCCTAAGACTAAGGCCGCCTACCTTTGAAGGGCCTGAATCACCAATGGACACTCTGGCATGGCTGAAGTCAGTAGAGAAAAACATCACTAGTCTAGGTTGTTCAAGCAACCAATCTGTAAGACTAGCCACTCACCTTCTGCAAGGAGAAGCAGAACATTGGTGGGAGCAAGAAAGGAATACGTGTTTTGAGGAATTTGAAATTGGATGAAATAGAGTGGAGCTGGTTTGTTCAAGCGTTTAAGGAATCATTTATTCCACCATCCACTAAGAACATCATTGGCGAATCATTATTGAGATTAACCCAAGGAAATCGATCAGTAGCTGAATATACCTCAGAATTTTGGAAGCTCATCTGATTTTCACCTCAATTGGTTCCTACTGAAGCGGACAGATGTTTCAGATTCGAGAATGGACTCCGAGAATCCATTAAAGATCATGTGATCCCCTACAACACACCCAGTTTGAGAAACTGGTTGAGACAGCACGGGTAGTGGAACATCATCAAAACATTAAAGACATGAAAAGAAGGGCTTTCAATATGAATAAACACCCTCAGAACTTCAAGCAACAACGAACAAACCAAGGAAGGGTATATCAGATGGAGACCACTGAAACATCAAGCCAAACTGCCGCATGTAATAGGCCTCATCCTTATGGAAAATGTTACCGTTTCGGCAGAGTGTGTTTCACCTGCGGAAAGTAAGGTCATGCGTATCGGGATTGTCGATCAAATAAAACCATAGATGGAGTAACTATTGAACGAAATCGTATGAATAAAATATTCCGTGCCACTCCCATCAATTTTAGAGAGCCTCAGATGACTCTTATGCCACCCTCCTGCTCAAGAGCGAACCCCTGGCAAGGTTCAATATGCTGCAAAGCCTTCAAACCCAAATCAATCAACAGCTCAGACATCTGACAGCAAACCTGCTGGGAAGGCAAGAGTGTACAATCTCACTCCTGTAGAAGCAGCAGAAGACAACAATGTAGTCTCAGGTACAATTTGCAAACTTTTGCTTTTCTTACTGAAATTAGAACTTCCTAAAGTCTATATTTTTATTAATTAGGCACCCTATACTTTAAATATGAACCCTGAAGTATATTGTTTGATATTGGGGCTAGTCATTCATTTATCTCTGAAAAGTTTGCTAAGAGATTAGGACTACCATGCTACAAACTTGCGAAGATTTTAAGTGTTGGACTTCCATCTGGAGCCCAACTTAGTGCAAACAAATTTTGTGATGTTCAAGTACTAATCAATAACCATACCTTCCAAGCTAAGTTAATTATGCTACCTATAGTAAATTTTGATATCATACTAGGCATGAATTGGCTTAGTCTGCATAATGCTACTATAAATTGTTAAAAGAAGAAGGTTATCTTAGAAACTCCAGGAGCTTCAGCAAAGTTTATTGGGAAGTTCAGCACTAGTAGCTCCTTAATTAACGCAATCCAAGTAGAGAAGATGGTGTGCAAAGGCTGTAGTTGTATTCTAATGGTAATGATGGGCAGTAACAAAGAGTAAACCCCAATTTCTAAAATAAAAGTTGTTAGAGATTTTGAAGATGTTTTTCCTGAGGATCTGTCTGGTTTACCACCGACTAGAGAAGTAGAATTTGAAATAAATATAGTTTCGGGGACACAACCTCTATCAAAAGCACCATATAGAATGGCCCCCAAAAGAACTACAAGAGTTAAAAGAGCAATTGCAAGAACTACTAAATAAATGATTCATTAAGCCTAGCATGTCTCCGTGGGGAGATCCAGTGTTATTTATAAAGAAGAAAGATGGGTCTATGAGAATGTGCATAGACTACAGGGAGCTGAATAAGTCACTATTAAAAAATAGATACCCACTTCCTCCTCGTATCGATAATCTGTTCGATCAGCTTGCCAGTGCTGTAGTGTTCTCTAAAATTGATTTTAAGGTCAGGGTATCATCAAGTG
This sequence comes from Gastrodia elata, assembly GCA_016760335.1. NCBI lineage: Eukaryota > Viridiplantae > Streptophyta > Magnoliopsida > Asparagales > Orchidaceae > Gastrodia > Gastrodia elata. The sequence goes on from JACERR010000081.1 coordinate 20,212, forward strand.
AAGGTAAAGGACTCAGATGTAGAGAAGACAGCGTTCAGAACGCGATATGGACATTACGAGTTCCTAGTAATATCATTTGGTCTCACTAATGCCCATCTCTGTTCATTGGACTTAATGCAGAGAGTTCTAAAACTTTACTTAGATAAATTCGTAATAGTTTTTATTGATTATATCTTAATTTACTCAAAGACAGTAAAGGATCATGAAGAACACTTGAGATTAGTTCTGGAAAACTTAGAGAGAATGAATTATATGCTAAATACTCTAAATGTGAATTATGGCTGGATTCTGTATCATTTCTTGGCCATGTGATTGATGCTCGTGGAATTCAAGTAGACCAGAGCAAGATTAATGCTATTCAAGATTGGGTTCAGCCCAAGACAGTTACTGAAATTCGTAGTTTTCTGGGTCTAGCCGGATACTACAGAAAGTTTGTTAAAGGTTTCTCCTAGCTTGCCACGCCACTTACAAAATTAACTCAGAAAGCAGTTCCATTTGTTTGGTCAGAAAAATGCAAAACTGCATTTCAATCTATAAAGGACGCATTAACTTCTGCTCCAGTTTTAGTTCTTCCTAAAGAAGGAGTTAATTATCAAGTGTATACAGATGCATCTAGATTTGGGTTAGGATGCGTATTAATGCAAGAAGGGCAAAGTTATAGCATACGCATCTCGCCAGCTTAAAACCCATGAAAGGAACTATGCTGTACATGATTTAGAATTGGCAGCATTAGTTTTTGCATTAAATATCTGGCATCATTATTTGTATGGAGTTCAGTGCTCAATATTTACAGACCACCAAAGTCTGAAGTACATCTTTACCCCAAAGAGAATTGAACTGTAGGCAAAGAAGATGGTTGGAATTAATTAGTGATTATGACTTAGATATTCAATACCATCCAGGAAAAGCTAATGTGGTAGCTGATGTGTTAAGTCATCACACTACTCTTAACAGCTCAATTTCAGAAAGTTTGTTGATAGACGAGTTTCTTAAGATGAAAATTTCTCTTGCTAGAGGAAATTTAGTCAGTACTATAATATCAAATGAGTAATAGAGAACCTACTTTCCATAGAGATGTTTCAATCTCTCAAAGCAAGGATGATGAATATTTAAACCTTAAAGTGGCAATAGAAAGTGGTCGTCATCCAGAATTGCAGTTTAAGAAAGGTGCTATTTATATGGATAATCGTCTATGGATTCCTAAGTCCATGTAGAAAGAGATCTTGATTGAAAGTCATAATTCAAGATATCAAATTCATCCAGGGAATTCTAAGATGTATCAAGACCTAAAACAATCATTCTGGTGGCCAGGGATGAAGAAAAGTGTTGCAGAATTTGTTGCAAAATGCCACGCATGTTGCTTAATAAAAGCAGAGCATCAAAAAGCCTGGTGGCTTATTGCACCCACTAGAAATCCCAGAATGGAAATGGACAGATATATCCATGGATTTTGTCATGGGTTTGCCTCGTGCCAAATCTGGAGCTGATTCAATATGGGTTATAGTGAATCATCTTACTAAGTCTGCTCATTTTATTCCAATCCGTCAAACTGACTCAGTGGAAAAAGTTAGCAAAATTATATATTAAAGAAATAGTCAGATTGCACGGAATTCCCAAAACCATAGTATCTGATAGAGACAGCCGTTTTACTTCAAAATTTTGGCAGTCTGTTCACCAAGATTTGGGAACCACTTTGGCCATGAGTACAAGCATTCCATCCACAAACTGATGGCCAAACAGAAAGAGTAAATCAAGTCTTAGAAGATCTTCTCCGCGTATGTATGTTAGATTTTTCAGGATCCTGGGAAGAGCATATTCCTTTAGTGGAATTTGCATACAATAACAGCTTTCAGTCAAGTATCCAAATGGCACCATATGAAGTATTATATGGGAGAAAATGTTTATCCCCACTAGCATGGTCTGAGATAGGAGATACCCAATTATATGGATTTGAGCTAGTGGAAGAAACAAATAAGAAAGTCAAACTCATTCAGCAAAGAATCAGAAAAGCTCAAGATAGGCAGAGTAAATATTATAATAACCATCATCGCCCTCTAGAATTCAACGAAGGAGATTTTGTATACTTAAAAGTGAGCCCGATGAAAGGAGTCTATCATTTTGGAATTTCTGGAAAGCTCAGTCCAAGGTACGTTGGACCTTTCAAAATTTTGCAGAAGATTGGTTCAGCAGCTTATAAATTAGATCTACCAGAAGGTTTTGCTGCTTTTCATAATGTATTCCACGTTTCATCACTAAGAAAGTGTCTTCGAGATCCTTCTCATCTTATTGAACATCCTGCTATCAAAATTCAGCCTGATCTTTCGTACACTGAAGAACCAACTAAAATCTTAGATCGTGATCTGAAGAAATTAAGGAATCGATCTATTCCAATGATAAAGATTCAGTGGAAGAACCAGTCTTGTAATGAAGCCACCTAGGAGAAAAGAGGTGGATATGCGTCAAAAGTACCCAAACCTTTCAAATCAAGGTGATTCTTCAACTCTATCTTATTTCAATTCGTTTCTTTATATGTGCTTAAATTTTTTTTCTCACTTGAGTGATGTCGAGGATGACATCATTCTTAAGTGAGGGAGTTTGTAACAACCCAGGTTGTTACTTGGCTCAATTAAGACTAATCTAAGTCTTAATTAAGGTTCTAAGTCACTAATTAAGTAATTTAGAACTCATCTCTGAAACCTAGGTCAAAACAGAAGTCAACTGAGTCAAATCAAAAATTTTGGAAAATCCCAAACCCTAGAAATTGACTTTTTATTTAGACTTTAGATTAAAAATCTGACTTCGTCATTACGTTCAGAACACCCAAATTAGCTATGGGTGAAATTTTGGAGGCATTTGGAAGTCGTTGGATTTTCGTCGAATATTTTAATAATATTTAAAATACCTGAAAATTCAAATAAATAAATACTCATCGAATCGAAAATCCGAATTCGCCGTTGTATTCAGCACCCTTCAATTAGCTAAGGGTGATTTATCAAAATTTTTCTAAATACAGTTAATAATTTAATTGATATTAATAAAAAGGAATTTAAAATTAATAATAATATTATTTGGACTTAACGGATTCCGTCAGAATTCTATCGCGCCGTTCCCTTTAATCCGACGGCGACTCCAGTTCCATCTGATCAGCTGCAGCCGTCTGATCTAATCTTATCACAAGATCAGACGGCTCAAAGACCGTCGTCCCCGTTGCTCAGCGCGTGTCGCGCTGAGCCCTCGGCTCGCCACGCGCGAGGCTTCGAGCGACACAGATGTCCCTGCGCCGCTCTAATGGCAAAGTTAAGACTCCAATCCGACTCTCCAGTATCCCATTTTCCTCGAACCTGATCACAGCGAGGAAGAGGAAGAAGTTTCGATCGAACACTCATCTGCGCCGCTGATTAGAGGTACCTCTCGATCCTAACCTCAATTCAATCAATTTGAAATCCAAGTATTTGCATAGTTATTTCATAAGGTTGATTGCAATCCCTGCTGTTGGATCGTTGTAATTGTAAGCAAATTAGAGGAATTTTAACCAAATGCTACAGTGACAGTCGTTATCGCCGGCATGCCTACCTAGGGTTAGGGTTTTCGTGCAAGGTAGGTCGCGCGAGATATCAAACCTTATGTCATTAGATAGGTCTTGATCACCTCTTCGCATCAACATGCGGGTTGAGACCTACCATCGCCGGAGGAGTCGCGAATCGGTAGCGTCGGCTCGGAGGCGAGGAAGGAGAAGCCGTTGGGTTCGGGCCGGGTCAACCCAGCCCGTGTTTTGGTTCGCCGCATATTACGAGGGAGCTGGGCCCGCCAGTATGCGCTGGCCTGTATCATTGGCCACCACGTGGATGCGTGGGGCCCACAGCGCGTAGCTCGCGCCGCTCAGAGTCGTCTTCTTCGGCTGGAGTTGTGGGGCCCGCTGAAGAGCCGTCGTCCAATCCCTCTGCGACACGTGTCCGGCTGTTGAATCGGATGTCAGCCATGGGCCCCCACCTGCAGAGATAAAAAGTTAATTTATATATATTAAAAGAATTAAAATTTTATTAATTAAATTCTGTTTAATTAAAATAATTTTAAATTAATTAATAAATTATGAAACTTTAAACATTAATATCTTAATAATTATAAGTCCAAAATATGCAAAATTATATACCATTTTGATCAACAAAAATAGAGGAACATTTTGGTACTGTTAAATTTATATTTGGACCTATTTTTAGCAAAGTGACATTTATGATTTTAAGTAAGTTAAAATTTATGTTACAAAACTTCATTAGCTCATAACTTTGTGTATGTTCATCCAAACATACCCAATATGGGTCTTAAAGTGATCAAAAAACCCTAAGGATTAATTTGGTAGTATTCACTTTGCTGTTTGGATTAGTATCTGCCTAATCATTTTTAAGGCCTAACCTTAATTACCCTAATTAGACCTAGAATTTCAATTGACCATAACTTGGTCAATTGAGCTCCAAATTGGATGAATCAAATATTTATTTAGATTAGAAAAAACCTAATTAACAGTAATCTGTAAAAATATTTAGGATCCAACAGTTAGATTTGCTAATCACCCCTAATTACTCTAAATTATAATTAGTGATTATTAGCAAATCTAGCAATCCTAATTGAGTGGCTTAAATTTCAGAGGAATTATAGAGTCATTTAAAACCTAGTTGTAAGGTTGGATTAGTGTTTGAGTGATTAATTTCACTAATCAATCACTAATCACCCTAAACCCTAATTAGGTCATAACTTAGTCAAATTAGATCCAAATTGAGCCTACCACATGTCATTGTGATCAGTGAACTATTTGTAAACCATAGCCCCTGAGTTTACTCAATTTGGACACTAATTGACAAAGTTAGATTTTTGACCCATAATTAAGAATTCCTTAATCACCCTTATAACCCTAAATCTTTTATTGGCCATAACTTGGCCAATACTTATCAGAATTTAGCAAATCTAGATTTCATGGAAGTTTAGATAATAAGGGACAATAATCTGAAAGAAAATTTAACTTTCACTCAGCCAAATTACTAATTTTCCAATATGAGTAAAATTTATTAATTTGACTTCATATGGCTTAATAATCACCCAAAATTAATTTAGTTACTATCAAATCTTACATTAGACAGTAAGAATCACATTCCAAAAGAAAATTTCAGAATTAAAGCCCTAGATCAAAATTTGATCTTTTGAACCCTTAAGTAGGGGCAAAATGGTAATTTTGCCCAAATTTAGGGTTTAGCATCTTAAAGCCCTAAAATCATTGTATAATCATTAAAATCAGTAAATATAATGATTTATAGCAGAAATTAGTTTAGTTCAAGCCTAAATTACATTTTGATTTAAAATCTCAATCTTAGCCCTTAAAGAAAACTCCTAAGTCTTAAGTGAGTGGTTTCTTCTTCCTTAATCATTCTTAGATCTATCCTTAGGACTTATAACATTAGTTCGGAAGTGTGTCATGAGAAATACTCTTAGAAATTAAGAGCTTTAATTCCTAGGATTAGGAATAGATCTTAGGTTAGAATTCATCTATTGAGTAAATTGGGTTACTCAATAGGTGAAACCTTGAGTTTTCTAGCTTATAGATTTTCTTAGTTTATTAAATGATTATTTGATCTTTAAACCCTAAAATTAAGAATAGAGATCTATCCTAATGAATTGATTTACCATTAGGACTTGCCTTAACTTAATCTGTGAGATTTGGGTTCTAAACCTTAGATCTTTAGTTATACCTTTGGATTAAGTGATTAGACCCCATCATCTAGAGTCTAATTCTTAATCTTTTCATCTTGATTTGGCTAATCAAGATGAGGTTTGGGATAAATTAAATTACAAAATTAGGTCGATGATTTATTCATTTTAACCAAATAGTCATCTTTTGATTAAGATATAGCTAGGACTTGGCCAGTCCTAACTATCTTCAACTAGTATGATTCGTGATTCTAAGTTACAGAATGTGTAAGAACTGATGATTCTGAAACTTATGTAACTTAGAGTAGATAGAACGAATAAAGTAGACAACAACGGATATCACCTGTGTTTTAGATAGAGTTTCTTGCTCACTTTGATTTTGATGCTTCGCATTCCTTGATTTTGAGTTTGTTACCTTGAACATATATTATGTACTTAAGATATTTGATAAATATCTTATGTCAACTTTGAATATTCATAAGCCGCATTATGTTTTCTTTTTATAGGTGGTTTGTAAGGTGTAGCTTGATTAGTATACCTCTTCGATCAACTCGTTTGGGTCGGCAACCTTGTCGAGGGTTTAATGTCCGACAGTCTATGACCATGCCTAGTCCGTGAGATAGGAAGGATAAACTCTTGCCATACTGACTATAGAGTCAGGATTCTGATATGGTTATACTAATTCAAGTACACTTACATTTGGTTCTGTCTTAGCTCAGCAGGCTAAGAGTTTTCAGTGATACTCAGTTCAGAGCTTCTTTCTTAGCCATCAGGCTAAGATTTGTTGAGTATATTTTCAGTTGAGTGGCTTGGACAGTCACTGCAGTTTTCAGTTTTTAGTTATTACTTTTACTTGTATATTCTGCATTTCAGCACTATTTTACTTACAGCTTTCCTGCACGTGTTTCTATATAGGATGCTAGTTTTACTTACTATTTTCATATGTACACCTAAGATAATAGTTGCTTTCAGATTTATACTGTTCAAGTTCTGTGTGTCACCTAGCATAATCTTGTTGATCATAAGCATGTTTAGGCTGTATTTTCTTTTCAATTTTGTCTAGTTTTCCTTTTTGCTTACCTGTCTTTGTTGCAGTTGCTTGGAGGAGGTATGTGCTTACTTCATAGTTGCTTTAGTTATAAACTGTTTATTTATAACTTTATACTGTTCTTTTTGTACGCTTTTCTGCATTTATTTGCTTCAGTTACTGGTTTATGCTGATATTCAGTTAACTTAAATAAACTCTTACCCTAAATGTGCTTAGACAATAGTCTAACCAATTTTTTTTTTGTTGGCTGGGGCCCTACCATTATGAAACTGATAATGGTAGGTTCTGAGTTTATTGAAGTAGTTGATCCAGTGGAGAGCTTGCCATTGGAGGAGGAATCCGTGCCTGAAGACTCTTAGTCTTAGTTTCTTTTCTGCTTTGTGAGGATTTAGAGTTTTTCTTTTCAGCTCTTTAAACTATTCAAATTGTTGTAATAATTCAGGATTAACTTTACTTTTCAGCACTTTACTTATTCTGTATTGTTGTATTTATACTGTATGAATGGATGTTATATTTTTATTACTTCCGCACTCTGAGTTCTTGTATGATCATTTAGTGATAGTATGTTGGGTTGATTGGCAAAGTCCTTAGTTAAGCTGGATTATAATGTGTGCCTAATCCAATTTTTAAGTGGGGACCTTGTCATTTGGTAACCCCTCTCCACCGTAATCATGTTAACTTAAGAGTTAACAGGACCACGGCGGGGCAGGGGCTGGAGCGCTTTTCGCGCGGCAACGCACAGTTAAACTAGGTTCACATTTGATATAATTCTGTCCCACTATGGTCTAAATAACAAAACAGTGAAATTTTTGCCATTTCAGCCAAAACTGCGAAGTTTTTAAAAAATTCAAGGCATTTTGCAATTCCAGGCGCTGCAGCGCGCTGAATCGCGCGGGAGTGCTTTTTGCTCGGCACGCACAGTAGCGCTATTCATGCTGCAGAGCGCTGTAGCGCTATTTACGCAGCAGCCCACAGCTAAAATAAGTTCACGTTTGATATAATTCAGTCCCACTATGGTCCGAGGGACCTTAAAATACCAAAACCGTGAAGATTTGGCCATTTCAATCAAAACTAAATAGGTTTTAAGAAATTATTGGCATATTGCAATTTTAGGTACTGCAGCACGCTGAATCACGCTGGAGCACTTTTTAAGGCGGCAACGCGCGGGAGTGTTTTTTGCGCTACAGCGCGCAGTATCGCTTTTCGGGCCGCTGCACATGGCTAAAATAGGTTCACATTTGATATAATTCAGTCCCACTAGGGTCCTAGGGACCTTAAAAATACCAAAACCTCAAAATTTTTGCTATTTCAGCCATAACTATGCAATTTTTAAGAAATTCTAGGCATTTTGCAATTTCAGGCGCTGCAGCGCGCGGAATCGAGCTGAAACGCTTTTCAAGCGGTCGCACGCAGGAGCACTTTTCGCACGATAGCGCGTAGCTAAAATAAGTTCACATATGATATAATTCAGTCCCACTAGGGCCAAGTGACCTTAAAATACCAAAACTGTGAAGTTTTGGCCATTTCAGCCAAAACTACGCAGTTTTTAAGGAATTCTGGGCTTTTACAATTTCAGGAGGTACAGCGCGCTGCATAGTGCTGGAGCGCGTTGTAGCGCTTTTCACCCGGCAGTGCTTTTCGTGCTCAGCGCGTTACAGCGCTTTTCGTGCGGTAGCGCTTTGCGCTCGATAGCATGCAGCTAAAAAGTTTCATAATTGATTTAATTGAGTCCCGATAGGGTCCTAGGAACTTTAAAATACCAAAACCATTAAGTTTTAGATATTTCAACCAAAACTAAGCAATTTTTAAAAATTCTTAGTATTATGCAATTTCATGCGCTGCAGCGCGCTAAATCGCACTGGAGTGCTTTTCGCGCTGAAGCACTTTTCGGGCTGGAGCATTTTTCGCGCTGCAGCGACTGGCTAAAATAAGTTCACATTTGATATAATACAGTCCCGCTAGTGTCCAAGTGACCTTAAAATACAAAAACTGTGAAATTTTGGCCATTTCAGCCAAAACTGGGTAGTTTTTAAGAAATTCTAGGCATTTTGTAATTTCAAGTGCTGCAGCACGCTAAATCGCGCTGGAGCACTTTTTGAGCAGTAGCGTGCGGGAGCGCTTTTCGTGCGGTAATGCGCGGCTAAAATAGGTTCACATTTGATACAATTCAGTCCCACTAGGGTCCTAGGGACCTTAAAATACAAAATCATGAAGTTTTGGCCATTTCAGGCAAAACTGGGCAGTTTTTAAGAAATTATAGGCATTTTGCAAATTTAGGTGCTGAAGCGCGCTGAATCGGGCTGGAGCGCTTTTCACGCGGCAACGCACGGTATCGCTTTTCACGCTGCAGTGCTCGATAGCTCTTTTTGCGTCGCAGCGCGCGGTAGTACTTTTCGAGCTCTAGCGCATGGCTACAATAGGTTCACATTTGTTATAATTCAGACTCGCTAGGGTCTTAGGGACCTTAAAATACCAAAATCGTGAAGTTTTGGCCGTTTCAGTCAAAACTGGGCAATTTTTAAGAAATCCTAGGCATTTTGCAATTTCAAGCGCTCGAGCGCACTGAATCGCGCTGGAGCGCTTTTCCCGTGGCAGTGGGCGGTAGCACTTTTCACGCTGTAGAGCGATGTAGCGCTTTTTACGCAATAGAGCGTGGCTAAAATAGGTTCACATTTGATATAATTCAGTCCCACTAGTGTCCAAGGGACCTTAAAATACCAAAATCATGAAGTTTTTGGCCATTTCATCATCAGCCAAAACTAAATATTTTTTAAGAAATTCTTGGCATTTTGCAATTTCAGGCACTGCAGCGCGCTGAATAGCGTTGGAGCATTTTTTGCGCGGGAGTGCTTTTCGCGTTGCAGCGTGCGGTATCGCTTTTTGCGGCAGTGCTCGGCTAAAATATGTTCACATTTGATATAATTTAGTCCTATTAAGGTCCTAGGGACCTTAAATTACCAAAACCTTGAAATTTTGGCTATTTCAGCCAAAACTGGGCAGTTTTTAAGAAATTCTAGGCATTTTGCAATTTCATGCGCTGCAGCGCGGAATCGCGCTGGAACGCTTTTCGAGCGGCAGCACGCGGGAGCGCTTTTCGCGCAGTAGCGCGCGGCTAAAATAAGTCCACATTTGATATAATTCAGTCCCACTAGGGTCCAAGGGACCTTTAAATACCAAAACCGTGAAGTTTTGGCAATTTCTGCCAAAACTGCACAGTTTTTAAGGAGTGGGCATTTTTCAATATCAGGTGTTACAGCACGCTGCAAAGCGTTGGAGCACTTTTCGCGCGGCTGCAGCGTGCGACATAAATTTGTTCACGTTTGATATAATTCTATCTTGGCAGGGTCTAAGTGACCTTAAAATACAAAAGCTGTGAAATTTTGGCCATTTCAGCGATAACTGGCAGCTTTTAAGAAATTCCAGGCATCTTGTAGTTTCAAGCGCTGCAGCGCGCTGAATCAGGCTGGAGCGCTTTTCGTGCGGTGGCGTACGACTAAAATAGGTGCACATTTGATATAATCCAGTCCCACTAGGCTCCAACGGACCTTAAAATACCAAAACCATGAAATTTTGGCCATTTCAGATAAAACTTAGCAGTTTTCAAGAAATTCCAGGCATTTTGCAATTTCAGGCGCTCCAGCGCGCTGAATCACGTTGGAGCGCTTTTCACGCGGTAGCGCGCGGTAGTGCTTTTCGCACAGTGGCGTGCGACTAAAATTGGAACACATTTGATATAATTCAGTCCCACTAGGATCAAGGGACCTTAAAATATCAAAACTGTGAAGTTTTGGCCATTGCATCCAAAACTAAGCTGTTTTTAGGAAATTCTTTGCATTCTGCAATTTCAGGCGTTTCAACGCGCTGAATCGCGCTGGAGCAGTTTTCTCATGGGAGCACTTTTCGTGCTGCAGCGCGCGATATGGCTTCTCACGTGACAGCGTGTGATAGTGCTTTTCACGCGGCAGCTCGCGGCTAAAACAAGTTCACATTTGATATAGTTCAGTCCCACTAGGGTCCAAGGGACCTGAAAATACAAAAATCGTGAAATTTTAGCCATTTTAGCCAAAACTGGGCAATTTTTAAGAAATTCTAGGCATTTTACAATTTCAGGCGCTGCGGCGCATTGAATCGCGTTGGAGCACTTTCCGAGCGGCTGCACTCGGGAGCGCTTTTCGCACGCCAGCACGCGGCTAAAATAAGTTCACATTTTATATAATTCAGTCCCACTATAGTCCTAAGGCGCCTAATAAAACGTGAAATTTTGGCTATTTCAGCCAAAACTAGGTAGTTTTTAAAAAATTCTAGGCATTTTGCAATTTCAGGCGCTGCAAGCGCGCTGAATCGCGCTGGAGCGCTTTTCGAGTGGTAGCTCGCGGGAGCGCTTTTTGCGCGATAGCGCTTTTCACGCGGTAGCGCGCGGTAGCACTTTTCGCGCGGTAACGCGTAGCTAAAATAAGTTCACGTTTGATTTAATTCAGTCCCACTAGAGTCCAAGGGATGTTATAATTCCAATACCGTGAAGTTTTGGCCATTTCAGTCGAAACTAAGTAGTTTTAAGAAATTCTAAGCATTTTGTAATTTCAGGCGTTTCAACGCGCTGAATTGCGCTGGAGCGCTTTTCGAGCGACAGCACGCGGGAGCGCTTTTCACGCGGCAGCGTGCGGTAGCAGTTTTCGCGCTGTAACACGCGGCTAAAATAAGTTCAAATTTGATATAATTCAGTCCCACTAGGGTCTAAGGGACCTTAAAATACCAAAACCATGAAGTTTTGGCCATGTCTGCCAAAACTGCGCAGTTTTTAAGGAGTTCTGTGCATTTTTCAATTTCAGGCGTTACAGCACACTGCAAAGCGCGGGAGCGCTGTTCGCACGATAGTGCTTTTCGCCCAATAGCGCGCTGGAGCACTTTTCACGTGGTAGCGCTTTTTCGCGCGGTAGCGCTTTTTCGCGCGGTAGCGCGCAGCTAAAATATGTTCACATTTGATATAATTGAGTCACACTAGGGTTCTAGTGACCTTAAAATACCAAAACCGTGAAGTTTTAGGCATTTCCAGCGAAAACTAAGCAGTTTTTAAGAAATTCTTGGCATTTTGCATTTTCAGGCGCTGCAGCGCGCTGAATCGCGTTGGAGCGCTATTCGCATGGCAGTGCGCGGTAGCGCTTTTTGTGCGACAGTGCGATGTAGTGCTTTTCACGCTGTAGCGCGCGGCAGCGCCGCAGCAACCCGTGGCTAAAATTGGTTGACCTTTGATATAATTCAGTCCCGCTATGGTCCAAGGGACCTGAAAATACAAAAATTGAGAAATTTTGGCCATTTCAGCCAAAACTGGGCAGTTTTTAAGAAATTCTAAGCAATTTGTAATTTCAGGCGCTGCAGCGCGCTGAATCACGCTGTAGTGTTTTTCATGCGGCAGCGCGCGGTAGCGCTTTTCCCGCAGCAGAGCGCTGTAGCACTTTTTACGCAACAGCGTGTGGCAAAAATAGGTTCACATTTGATATAATTCAGTCTCACTAGGGTCCAATTGACCTTAAAATCCCAAAACCATAAAGTTTTGGCCATTTCAGCCAAAACTAAGTAGTTTTTAAGAAATTCTTAGCATTTTGCAATTTCAGGCGCTGCAGCGCGCTGAATCGCGCTGGAGCGCTTTTCGTGTGCCAGCAGGCAGTTGCGCTTGTCGGGCTGCAGCGCGCGGTATGGATTTTTGCACGGCAGCACGCGATAGGCTTTTCGAACGGCACCACTCGATAGCGCATTTCGCGCGGCAGCTTGCGGCTAATATAAGTTCACATTTGATATAATTCAGGCCCAATATGGTCCAAGGGACCTTAAAATATAAAAATCGTGAAGGTTTGGCCATTTTCGTGTGCCAGCAGGCAGTTTTTAAAATTCAGGCGCTGCAGCGCGCTGATTCGCGCGGTAGCATTTTTTGCACGGTAGCGCTTTTCGCGCGGCAGCACATGGTAACATTTTTCAGGCGCTGCAACGCGCTGGAGCGGCATTCGTGCGGCAGTACGCGGTAGGGTTTTTGCACGCAGCGCGCTGCTAAAATAGGTTAACTTTTGATATAATTCAGGCCCACTAAGATCCTAGGCACTTTAAAATACAAAAACCGTAAAGTTTTGGCAATTTCAACCAAAGCTAGGCAGTTCTTAAGAAATTTTGAGCATTTTGCAATTTTAGGCGCTGTAACACGCTGGAGCGCTTTTCGCACCGCAGCGCGTAGGAGAACTTTTCCCGTGGTGCTGCAGCGCGCTGAATTGCGCTGGAGCGCTTTTTGCTTGGCGGCGGGTGGAAGTGCTTTTCGTGCTGCAGCGCGCGGTAGCGCTTTTCGCACTGCAGCGCGCGGTAGCGCTATTCGCGCGACAGCGCGTGGCTAAAATAGTTTCACATTTAATATAATTCAGTCCCACTAGGGTCCTAGGGACCTTAAAATACCAAAACTATGAAATTTTGGCCATTTCAGTCAAACTTGGGCAGTTTTGAAGAAATTATATGCATTTTGCAATTTAAGGCACTGCAGTGCGCTGATTTGCGCTGGAGCGCTTTTTGAGCGACAACGCGCGGGAGCTTTTTTCGTGCTGCAGCGTGCGGAAGCGCTTTTCGAGCAGCAGCACGTGATTAAAATAGGTTTACATTTGATATAATTCAGTCCCCCTAGGGTCCAAGGGACCTTAAAATACAAAAACTGTGAAATTTTGGCTATTTTAAAAAATTCTAGGCATTTTGAAATTTTAGGCGCTCCACCGCGCTGGAGCGCTTTTCACGCTGCAGCGCGCTGCTAAAATAGGTTCAAATTTGATATAATTCAATCTCGTTATGGTCTTAGGGACCTTAAAATATCAAAACCCTGATATTTTGGCAATTTCAGTCAAAACTGGACAGTTTTTAAGAAATTCTAGATATTTTGCAATTTCAGGTGCTGGAAAGCGTTGAATTGCGCTAGAGCGCTTTTCGCGCAGTAACGAGCGGTTCTGCTTTTGGCGCTGCAGGGTGTGGTAGTGCTTTTTGGGCAGTAATGTGCGATAGGCTCTTCGCGCCACAGCGCACGGCTAAAATAGGTTCAGATTTGATAAAGTTTAGTCCCACTGGGGTCCTAGGGACCTTAAAATAGCAAAACCGATAAATTTTGGCCATTTCAGCCAAAACTGGGGAGTTTTTAAAAAATTCTAGACATTTTGCAATTTCTGGCGCTGCGGAGCTGGAATGCTTTTCGCGTGGCAGCGCGCTGGAGTGCTTTCCGCGCGATAACGCGCGGCTAAAATAACTTCACATTTGATATAATGGTCCAAGTTACCTTAAAATTCTAAAACCGTGAAATTTTGGCCATTTCCGCCAAAACTGGGCGATTTTTAAGAAATTCTAGGCATTATGCAATTTCAGGCGCTGAATTGCGCTGAAGCGCTTTTGCTCGGCGGCCTGCGGGAGCGCTTTTCGTGCTGCAGCGCGCGGTAGCGCTTTTCGCGCTGCAGAGCGCGGTAGCGCTATTCGCACGGTAGCGCGCGGCTAAATAGTTTCACATTTGATACAATTCAGTCCCACTAGAGTCCTAGGGACCTTAAAATACCAAAATCATAAAATTTTGGCCATTTCAGTCAAACTTGGGCAGTTTTTAAGAAATTATATGCATTTTGCAATTTAAGGCGCTGCAACGCGCTGATTCGCACTGGAGCGCTTTTCGAGCGATAATATGCGGGAGCATTTTTCACGCTGCAGCTTGCGGTAGCGCTTTTCGAGCAGCAGCACGTGGCTAAAACAAGTTCACATTTGATATAATTCAGTCCCACTAGGGTCCTAGAGACCTTGAAATACCAAAACCGTGAAATTTTGGCTATTTAAGCTAAAACTGGGCAGTTTTAAGAAATTCTAAGCATTTTGCAATTTCAGGCGCCGCAACGCACTGAATCGCGCTGGAGCGCTTTTCGAGTAGCAGCACACGGGAGCGCTTTTCACGCGGCAGCGCGCGGTAACGTGTGGATAAAATAAGTTCACATTTGATATAATTCAGTCCTACTAGGGTCCAAGGGACCATAAAATATCAAAACTATGAAGTTTTGGCAATTTCAGCTAAAATTGTGCAACTTTTAAAGAATTCTTGGCATTTTGCAATTTCAAGCGTTACAGTGAGCTGCAAAGCACTGGAGCGCGTAGGAGTGCTTTTTGCGCAGCAACGCTTTTCGCGTGGTAGCACTTTTTCATGCGGTAGCGCGCAACTAAAATAAGTTCACATTCAGTCCCACTATGGTCCAAGGGACCTTTAAATACTAAAACTGTGAAGTTTTGGCCATTTCACATAAAACTGGACAGCGCACAGTAGCACTTTTCGCGCGGTAGCGCTTTTCGCGTGGCAGCGCTCGGCAGCGCTTTTTGTATGGCAGTGCGCAGCTAAAATAAGTTCATATTTGATATAATTTAGTCCCATTAGGGTACAAGGGACTTTAAACTACCAAAACCGTGAAGTTTTTGCCTTTTCAGCCAAAATTGGGCAGTTTTTAAGGCGTTACAGCGCGCTACAGAGCGCTTGAGCGTGCTGTAATGCTCTTCGCGTGGTAGTGCTTTTTGGGCGGTAGCGCGTGGCTAAAATAGGTTCACATTTGATATAATTCAGTCCCACTAGGGTCCTAGGGACCTTAAAATATCAAAACCGGGAAGTTTTGGCCATTTCAACCAAAACTGAGCAATTTTTAAAAAATTATAGGCATTTTCGAATTTCAAGCGCTGCAGCACGGTGAATCGCACTGGAGCGCTTTTCGCATGGCTGCGCACGGTAGCGCTTTTTGGGTTGCAGTGCACGGTAGCGCTTTTCGAGTGGCAGGGCGCGGTAGCGCTTTTCGCGTGGCAGGGCGCGGTAAAAACTGTTCACATTTGATATAATTCAGTCCCACTAGGGTCCTAAGGACCTTGAAATACCAAAACCGTGAAATTTTAGCTATTTAAGCCAAAAATGGGCAATTTTTAAGAAATTCTAAGCATTTTGTAATTTCAGGCGCCGCAACGCACTGAATCGCGCTGGAGCGCTTTTCGAGCAGCAGCATACGGGAGCGCTTTTCGCGCGGCAGCGCGCGGTAACGTGTGGATAAAATAAGTTCATATTTGATATAATTCAGTCCCACTAGGGTCCAAGGGACCATAAAAATATCAAAACCGTGAAGTTTTGGCCATATCAGCTAAAATTGTGCAATTTTTAATGGATTCTTGGCAGTTTGCAATTTCAGCCGTTACAGCGAGCTGCAAAGCACTGTAGCGCGCAGGAGTGCTTTTTGCGCGACAACGCTTTTCGCGTGGTAGCACTTTTTCATGCGGTAGCGCACAGCTAAAATAAGTTCACATTCAGTCCCACTATGGTCCAAGGGACCTTTAAATACCAAAACTGTGAAGTTTTGGCCATTTCACATAAAACTGGACAGCGCACAGTAGCGCTTTTCGCGCGGTAGCGCTTTTCGCGTGGCAAGCGCTCAGCAGCACTTTTTGTATGGCAGTGCAACGGCTAAAATAAGTTCATATTTGATATAATTCAGTCCCACTAGGGTACAAGGGACTTTAAACTACCAAAACTGTGAAGTTTTTGCCATTTCAGCTAAAATTGGGGCAGTTTTTAAGGAATTCTAGCCATTTTTGAAATTTCAGGCGTTAACAAGCGCGCTACAGAGCGCTTGAGCGTGCTGTAATGCTCTTCGCGTGGTAGTGCTTTTTGGGCGGTAGCGCGCGGCTAAAATAGGTTCACATTTGATATAATTCAGTCCCACTAGGGTCCTAGGGATCTTAAAATATCAAAATCGGGAAGTTTTGGCCATTTCAACCAAAACTAAGTAGTTTTAAGAAATTATATGCATTTTTGAATTTCAAGCGCTGCAGCACGCTGAATCGCACTGGAGCATTTTTCGTATGGCTGCGCACGGTAGCGCTTTTCGGGCTACAGTGCGCGGTAGCGCTTTTCGCGTGGCAGGGCGCGGTAGCGCTTTCCGCATGGCAGGGCGCGGCTAAAATAGGTTCACATTTGGTATAATTTAGCCCCACTAGGGTTCGAGGGATCTTAAAATACAAAAACCGTGAAGTTTTGGCCATTCTAGCCAAAACTAAGTAGTTCTTAAGAAATTCTTCGCATTTTGCAATTTCGGGCACTGCAGCGCGCTGGATCGCCCTGTAGCGGTTTTCACGCGGCAGCGCGCAGTAGCCCTTTTCGCACTACAACAGCGCGCGGTATGGCTTTTCACGTGGCAGCGCGCGGCTAAAATAGGTGTTCAAATTTCATATAATTATGTCCGACTAGGGTTCTAGGGACCTTAAAATACCAAAACTGTGAAATTTTGGCCATTTCAGCCAAAACTGGGCAGTTTTTAAGAGATTATATGCATTTTGCAATTTCAAGCGCTGCAGCGCGCTGAATCGTGCTGGAGCACTTTTCGAGCGACAGCGCGCGGTAGCATTTTTCGCCCTACAGCGCGCGGTAGCGCATTTTGCACAGCAGCGCGCGACTAATATATGTTCACATTTGATATGATTTAGTCATTTTGCAATTTCAGTCGCTGCAGCCCACTAAATCACGCTGAAGCGCTATTCGCGTGGCAGTGCGCGACTAAAATAAGTACACATTTCATATAATTCAGTCTCACTAGGGTCCAAGGGACCTTAAAATACAAAAACTATGAAATTTTGGCCATTTCAGCCAAAACTGGGCAGTTTTTATAAAATTATAGGCATTTTTCAATTTTAGGCGCTGCAGCGCGCTGAATAGCGCTGGAGTGCTTTTCGCGCTGCAGCGCGTGATAGCGACTTTTGCACGGCATATCGCGGCTAAAATAGATTCATATTTGATATAATTCTATCCCACTAGGGTCCAAGGGACCTTAAAATACCAATACCGTGAAGTTTTGGCCATTTCAACCAAAACTATGCAGTTTTTAAGAAATTCTAGGCATTTTTGCAATTTAAGGCACTCCATCGTGCTGAATCACACTGGAGCGCTTTTCGCGCTATAGCTCGCGGGAGCGCTTTTCGCGCGGCTGCGCGAGGCTAAAATAAGTTCACATTTGATAGAATTCAGTCCCACTAGGGTCCAAGGGACCTTAAAATATCAAAACCGTGAAGTTTTGGCCATTTCACCCAAAAATATGCAGTTTTTAAGAAATTCTAGGTATTTTGGAATTTCAGGCGCTACAAGCGCGCTGAATTGCGCTAGAGCGTTATTCGCGCGTCAGCGCTATTCGCGCGGCAGCACTTTTCGCGCTGGAGCGCTATTTGCGTGGCAGCGCTTTTTCGCGATGGAGTGCTTTTCGCGCGGCAGCGCGCTCCTAAAATATGTTCACACTTTATATAATTCAGTCCCACTAGGGTCCAAGGGACTTTAAAATACCAAAACCATGAAGTTTTGGCCATTTCAGCCAAAACTGGATAATTTTTAAGAAATTCTTGGCATTTTGCAAATTTAGTAGCGTTTTTTACGCAAGAGCGCACGGCTGAAATACGTTCACATTTGATATAATTTGTCCCACTAGTGTCCTAAGGACCTTAAAATTCTAAAACTGTGAATTTTTTCGCCATTTAAGCCAAAAATGGGTAGTTTTTAAGAAATTCTAGGCATTTTGTAATTTTAGGCGCTACAGCGCGCTAAATCGCGTTGGAGCGCTTTTCGCGCTGTAGCACGCGGTAACGCTTTTCGTGCAACAACGAGCCTCTAAAATAGGTTCACATTTGATATAATTCAGTCCCACTAGGGTCCAAGGGACCTTAAAATACCAAAACCATGAAGTTTTGGCGATGTAAGCCAAAACTGGGCAGTTTTTAAGGAATTCTGGGTATTTTGAAATTTCAGGCGTTGTAGGGCGCTGCAGAGGGCTGGAGCGCGCTGGAGCACTTTTCGCGCGATAGCGCTTTTCGCGCTGCGGCACGTGGTAGCGCACGGCTAAAATAGGTTCACATTTGATATAATTCAATCCCACTAGGGTCTTAGGGACCTTAAAATACCAAAACCGTGAAATTTGGCCATTTCAACCAAAACTAGGCAGTTTTTAAGAAATTCTAACCATTTTGCAATTTCAGGCGCTGCAGCGTGCTGAATCGTGCCGGAGCGCTTTTTGCGCAGCAGCGCACGGCTAAAATAGGTCTACATTTGATATATTTCAGTCCCACTATGGTCCAAGGGACCTTAAAATACAAAAACTGTGAAGGTTTGGCCATTTCAGCCAAAACTAAGTAGTTTTTATAAAATTTTTGGAATTTTGCAATTTCAGGCGCTGTCATGCACTGAATCGCATTGTAACACTTTTCGCACGGCAGCACGCGGTAGCTCGCGGCTAAAATAGGTACACATTTGATATAATTCAATCCCACTATAGTCCAAGGGACCTTAAAATACCAAAACCGTGAAGTCTTGGCCATTTCAGCCAAACTTGATAATTTTGAAGAAATTTTTGGCATTTTGCAAATTTAGTAGCGCTTTTTACGTAACAGCGCAGGCTGAAATATGTTCACATTTGATATAATTTGTCCCATTAGGGTCCTAGGACCTTAAAATTCTAAAACTGTGAATTTTTCGCCATTTAAGCCAAAATTGTGTAGTTTTTAAGAAATTCTAGGCTTTTTGCAAATTCTGGCGCTGCAGAGCGCTGAATCGCGCTGGAGCGCTTTTCGAGTGGTAGTGCACGAGAGCGCTATTCGCGCTGCAGTACGAGGTAGCGCTTTTCACCTGATAACGAGCCTCTAAAATAGGTTCACATTTGATATAATTCAGTCCCACTATGGTTCAATGGACATTAAAATACCAAAATCATGAAGTTTTGGCTATGTCAGCCAAAACTGGGCAGTTTTTAAGGAATTTTGGGCATTTTGAAATTTCAGGCGTTATAGGGCGCTGCAGAGGGCTGGAGCGCGCTGGAGCACTTTTCGCGCGGTAGCGCTTTTCGCGCTGCGGCACGTGGTAGCGCTTTTGCACAGTAGCGCACCGGCTAAAATAGGTTCACATTTGATATAATTTAATCCCACTAGGGTCTTAGGAACCTTAAAATACCAAAATGATGTAGTTTTGGCCATTTCAACCAAAACTAGGCAGTTTTTAAAAAATTCTAGGCATTTTGCAATTTCAGGCACTGCAGCGTGCTGAATCGCACTGGAGCACTTTTTGCGCAGCAGCGCACGACTAAAATAGGTTCACATTTCATATATTTCAGTCCCACTAGGGTCCAAGGGACCTTAAAATACAAAAATTGTGAAGTTTTATCTATTTCAGCCAAAACTAAGCAGTTTCTATAAAAGTTTTGGCATTTTGCAATTTCAGGCGCTGTAATGCGCTGAATCGCACTGTAACACTTTTCGCACGGCAGCGCGCGGTGGCTCGTGGAAATTTAGTAGCGCTTTTTACGTAGCAGCGCGCGGCTGAAATACATTCACATTTGATATAATTTGTCCCACTAGGGTCCTAGGACCTTAAAATTCTAAAACTGTGAATTTTTCACAATTTAAGCCAGAACTGGGTAGTTTTTAAGAAATTCTAGTCAATTTGAAATTTCAGGCGCTGCAGCGCGCTCGAGCGCTTTTCGAGTGGTAGCGCGCGGGAGCGCTTTTCGTGCTGCAGCACGCGGTAGCGCTTTTCATGCGACAACGAGCCTCTAAAATAGGTTCGCTTTTGATATAATTCAGTCCCACTAGGGTCCAAGGGACCTTAAAATATAAGCCAGAACTGGGCAGTTTATAAAATATTCAATGCATTTTGCAATATCAGGCGCTGCAGCGCGCTAAATCGCTCTGGAGCGCTTTACGCACCGTAGAGCACTTCGTGCTGCAGAGCGCAGTAGCGCTTTTTACGCAGCAGCGCACGGCTAAAATACGTTCACATTTGATATAATTTGTCCTACAAGGGTCCTAGGGATCTTAAAATTCTAAAAACTGTGAATTTTTCGCAATTTAATCCAAAACTGGGCAGTTTTTAAGAAATTCTAGGTATTTTGCAATTTCAGGCACTGCAGCTCGCTGAATCGCGCTGGAGCGCTTTTCGAGCAGAAACGCGCAGTAGCGCTTTTCGCGATGCAGTGCTCGGTAACGCTTTTAGCATCGTAGTACTTTTCGCGCGCTAGCGCGCGGCTACAATAGGTTCACATTTGATATGATTCAGTCCCGCTAGGGTCCTAGGGACCTTAATATACCAAAACCGAGAAGTTTTGGCAATTTCAGTCAAAACTGGGCATTCTTAAGAAATTCAAGGCATTTTGCAATTTTAGGCGCTGTAGTGCGCTGAATCGCGCTGGAGGGCTTTACGCGCGTTAGCGCTCTTTGCGCTGCAGAGCGCAGTAGCGCTTTTTACACAGCAGCGCGCGGCTAAAATGCGTTCACATTTGATATAATTTGTCCCACTAGGGTCCTAGGGACCTTAAAATTCTAAAACTGTGAATTTTTCGCCATTTAGGCCAAAACTGGGCAAATTTTAAGAAAATCTAGGCATTTTCCAATTTCAGGCGGTGCAGCGCGCTGAATCGCGCTGGAGCGATTTTCGAGCGGCAACACGCGGGAGCGCTTTTCACGCTGCAGCGCACGGTAGCGCTTTTCGCGCGATAACGAGCCTCTAAAATAGGTTCACTTTTGATATAATTCAGTCTCACTAAGGTCCAAGGGAATTTAAAATACCAAAACCGTGAAATTTTGGACATTCAAGCCAAAACTAGGCAGTTTTTAAGAAATTCTAGGCATTTTGCAATTTCAGGCGCTGCAGCGCGCTGAATCGCGTTGGAGCGCTTTTCGCGCGGAAACGCACAGGAGCGCTTTTTGCGCTGTAGTGCTCGGTAACACTTTTAGCGTCGTAGTACTTTTTGCGCGCTAGTGCGCGGCTACAATAGGTTCACATTTGATATAATTCAGTCCCGCTATGGTCATAGCGAACTTAATATACCAAAATCGGGAAGTTTTGGCCATTTCACTTAAAACTGGGCAGTTTTTATGAAATTCTTGGCATTTTGCAATTTCAGGCGCTGCAGTGCGCTGAATCATGCTGGAGCGCTTTTCATGCTACAGCGCTTTTCACGCAGCAGCGCACGGTTAAAATAGGTTCACATTTGATATAATTCTGTCCCACTAGAGTCCTAGGGACCTGAAAATACCAAAACCGTGAAATTTTGGTAATTTCAACCAAAACTGAGAAGTTTTTACGAAATTCTAAACATTTTGCAATTTCAGGCGCTGGAGCACATTTCGTGCAGCTACAATGAGTTCACATTTGATATATTCTGTCCCACTAGGGTCCTAGAGACCTTAAAATTCCAAAACTGTGAAATTTTAGCCATTTCAACCAAAACTGGGCAGTTTTTAAAAAATTCTAAGTATTTCGCAATTTCAGGCGTGCAGCACGCTGGATCGAGCTATGGCGCTTTTCGTGACACAATGAACGGTAGCACTTTTCGCGCAGCAGTACGCGGCTAAAATAAGTTCACATTTGATATAATTCTGTCCCACTAGGGTCATAAGGGCCTTAAAATACCAAAATCGTGAAATTTTGGTCATTTCAGCCAAAATTGAGCAGTTTTTAAGAAATTCAAGGCATTTTGCAATTTCAGGCATTGCAGAGCGCTGAATCGCGCTAGAGCGCTTTTCGCGCTAGAGCGCTTTTCGCGCGGCAAAAATAAGTTCACATTTGATATAATCCAGTCCCACTAGGGTCCAAGGGACCTTAAAATTCCAAAACAGTGAAATTTTGGCCATTTCAGCCCAAACTGGACAGTTTTTAAGAAATTCTAGGCACTTTGCAATTTCAGGCGCTGCAGTGCACTGAATCGCGCTGGAGCGCTTTTCTAGTGGCAGCGCGCAGTAGCACTTTTCACGCTGCGGTGCGCGGTAGCACTTTTCGCGCTGCGGCGCGCGGTAGCAGTTTTCGTGCAACTGCGTGCGGCTAAAATATGTTCACATTTTGTATAATTCTGTCCCACTAGGGTCCTAGGGACCTTAAAATGCAAAAAACCGTGAAATTTTGGCAATTTCAGTCAAGACTGGGCATTTTTTAAGGAATTCTGAGCATTTTGCAATTTTAGACGTTACAGTGCACTGCAGAGTGCTGAATCGCGCTTGAGCGCTTTTTGCGCTGCAGCGTGCGGCTAAAATAGGTTCGCATTTGATATAATTCAGTCCCACTATGGTCCAAGAGACCTTAAAATACCAAAACCGTGAAGTTTTGGCCATTTCAGCCAAAACTAAGCAGTTTTTAAGAAATTGTTGGCATTTTGCAATTTCAGGCGCCGCAGCGCACTGAATCACGCTGGAGAGCTTTTCGCGCAGCAGCACGCGGTTGCACTTTTTGAGAGGCGGTGCGAGGCTAAAATAGGTTTATATTTGATATAATTCAGTACCACTAGGATCCAAGGGACCTTAAAATACCAAAATCGTGAAGTTTTGGCCATTTCAGCCAAAATTGGACAGTTTTTAAGAAATTCTAAGCGTTTTGCAATTTCAGGCGCTGGAGCGCGTTGAATCGCACTGCAGCGCTTTTCGAGCGGCAACGCGCAGTAGCACTTTCCGCGCTGCAGCGCGCGGTAGCGCTTTTTGCGCAGCAGCGCGGCTAATATATGTTCACATTTGATATAATTCTGTCCTACTATGGTCTTAGAGACCTTAAAATATAAAAATCGTGAAATTTTGGCCATTTCAGCCAGAACTGGGCAGTTTTTAAAATATTCAATGCATTTTGCAATATCAGGCGCTGCAGCGCGCTAAATCGCTCTGGAGCGCTTTACGCACCGTAGAGCACTTCGTGCTGCAGAGCGCAGTAGCGCTTTTTACGCAGCAGCGCACGGCTAAAATACGTTCACATTTGATATAATTTGTCCTACAAGGGTCCTAGGGATCTTAAAATTCTAAAACTGTGAATTTTTCGCAATTTAATCCAAAACTGGGCAGTTTTTAAGAAATTCTAGGTATTTTGCAATTTCAGGCACTGCAGCTCGCTGAATCGCGCTGGAGCGCTTTTCGAGCAGAAACGCGCAGTAGCGCTTTTCGCGATGCAGTGCTCGGTAACGCTTTTAGCATCGTAGTACTTTTCGCGCGCTAGCGCGCGGCTACAATAGGTTCACATTTGATATGATTCAGTCCCGCTAGGGTCCTAGGGACCTTAATATACCAAAACCGAGAAGTTTTGGCAATTTCAGTCAAAACTGGGCATTCTTAAGAAATTCAAGGCATTTTGCAATTTTAGGCGCTGTAGTGCGCTGAATCGCGCTGGAGGGCTTTACGCGCGTTAGCGCTCTTTGCGCTGCAGAGCGCAGTAGCGCTTTTTACACAGCAGCGCGCGGCTAAAATGCGTTCACATTTGATATAATTTGTCCCACTAGGGTCCTAGGGACCTTAAAATTCTAAAACTGTGAATTTTTTCGCCATTTAGGCCAAAACTGGGCAAATTTTAAGAAAATCTAGGCATTTTCCAATTTCAGGCGGTGCAGTGCGCTGAATCGCGCTGGAGCGATTTTCGAGCGGCAACACGCGGGAGCGCTTTTCACGCTGCAGCGCACGGTAGCGCTTTTCGCGCGATAACGAGCCTCTAAAATAGGTTCACTTTTGATATAATTCAGTCTCACTAAGGTCCAAGGGAATTTAAAATACCAAAACCGTGAAATTTTGGACATTCAAGCCAAAACTAGGCAGTTTTTAAGAAATTCTAGGCATTTTGCAATTTCAGGCGCTGTAGCGCGCTGAATCGCGTTGGAGCGCTTTTCGCGCGGAAACGCACAGGAGCGCTTTTTGCGCTGTAGTGCTCGGTAACACTTTTAGCGTCGTAGTACTTTTGCGCGCTAGTGCGCGGCTACAATAGGTTCACATTTGATATAATTCAGTCCCGCTATGGTCATAGCGAACTTAATATACCAAAATCGGGAAGTTTTGGCCATTTCACTTAAAACTGGGCAGTTTTTATGAAATTCTTGGCATTTTGCAATTTTAGGCGCTGCAGTGCGCTGAATCATGCTGGAGCGCTTTTCATGCTACAGCGCTTTTCACGCAGCAGCGCACGGTTAAAATAGGTTCACATTTGATATAATTCTGTCCCACTAGAGTCCTAGGGACCTGAAAATACCAAAACCGTGAAATTTTGGTAATTTCAACCAAAACTGAGAAGTTTTTACGAAATTCTAAACATTTTGCAATTTCAGGCGCTGGAGCACATTTCGTGCAGCTACAATGAGTTCACATTTGATATATTCTGTCCCACTAGGGTCCTAGAGACCTTAAAATTCCAAAACTGTGAAATTTTGGCCATTTCAGCCAAAACTGGGCAGTTTTTAAAAAATTCTAAGTATTTCGCAATTTCAGGCGTGCAGCACGCTGGATCGAGCTATGGCGCTTTTCGTGACACAATGAACGGTAGCACTTTTCGCGCAGCAGTACGCGGCTAAAATAAGTTCACATTTGATATAATTCTGTCCCACTAGGGTCATAAGGGCCTTAAAATACCAAAATCGTGAAATTTTGGTCATTTCAGCCAAAATTGAGCAGTTTTTAAGAAATTCAAGGCATTTTGCAATTTCAGGCATTGCAGAGCGCTGAATCGCGCTAGAGCGCTTTTCGCGCTAGAGCGCTTTTCGCGCGGCAAAAATAAGTTCACATTTGATATAATCCAGTCCCACTAGGGTCCAAGGGACCTTAAAATTCCAAAACAGTGAAATTTTGGCCATTTCAGCCCAAACTGGACAGTTTTTAAGAAATTCTAGGCACTTTGTAATTTCAGGCGCTGCAGTGCACTGAATCGCGCTGGAGCGCTTTTCTAGTGGCAGCGCGCAGTAGCACTTTTCACGCTGCGGTGCACGGTAGCACTTTTCGCGCTGCGGCGCGCGGTAGCAGTTTTCGTGCAACTGCGTGCGGCTAAAATATGTTCACATTTTGTATAATTCTGTCCCACTAGGGTCCTAGGGACCTTAAAATGCAAAAACCGTGAAATTTTGGCAATTTCAGTCAAGACTGGGCATTTTTTAAGGAATTCTGAGCATTTTGCAATTTTAGACGTTACAGTGCACTGCAGAGTGCTGAATCGCGCTTGAGCGCTTTTTGCGCTGCAGCGTGCGGCTAAAATAGGTTCGCATTTGATATAATTCAGTCCCACTATGGTCCAAGAGACCTTAAAATACCAAAACCGTGAAGTTTTGGCCATTTCAGCCAAAACTAAGCAGTTTTTAAGAAATTGTTGGCATTTTGCAATTTCAGGCGCCGCAGCGCACTGAATCACGCTGGAGAGCTTTTCGCGCAGCAGCACGCGGTTGCACTTTTTGAGAGGCGGTGCGAGGCTAAAATAGGTTTATATTTGATATAATTCAGTACCACTAGGGTCCAAGGGACCTTAAAATACCAAAATCGTGAAGTTTTGGCCATTTCAGCCAAAATTGGACAGTTTTTAAGAAATTCTAAGCGTTTTGCAATTTCAGGCGCTGGAGCGCGTTGAATCGCACTGGAGCGCTTTTCGAGCGGCAACGCGCAGTAGCACTTTCCGCGCTGCAGCGCGCGGTAGCGCTTTTTGCGCAGCAGCGCGGCTAATATATGTTCACATTTGATATAATTCTGTCCTACTATGGTCTTAGAGACCTTAAAATATAAAAATCGTGAAATTTTGGCCATTTCAGCCAAAACTGGGCAGTTTTTAATGAATTTTGGGCAGTTTGCAATTTCAGGCGTTACAGTGCCCTGCAGAATGTTGAATCGTGCTTGATCGCTTTTCGCGCGATAGCGTGCGGCTAAAATAGGTTGACATTTGATATAATTTTATCCTACTAGGGTTATCGGGACCTTAAAATTCGAAAACCATGAAATTTTGGTCATTTCAGCCAAAGCTAGGAAATTTTTAAGAAATTCTTGGCATTTTGCAATTTCAGGCGCTACAACGCGCTAAATCACGTTGGAGCACTTTTCGAGCGGCAGCGCTTTTCGCGCGGCAGCGCGCGGTTAAAATATGTTCACATTTGATATAATTCTGTCCGATTAAGGTCCTAGGGACCCTAAAATACCAAAAACTTGAAATTTTGGCCATTTCAGCCAAAACTGGACAATTTTAAAGAATTCTAGGCATATTGCAATTTAAGGCGCTGCAGTGCGCTTCATCACGCTGGAGCGGTTGAGCGCTTTTCAAGCGGCGGGGCGGTAGCGCTTTTCACGCTGCAGCACGCGGCTAAAATAGGTTCACATTTGATATAATTGAGTCCCACTAGGGTCCTAGGGACCTTAAAATACCAAAACTGTGAAGTTTTGGCCATTTCAGCCAAAATTGGGCAATTTTTAAAAAATTCTAGGCATTTTGCAATTTCATGCACTGCTGTAATGCCCCGTCCCGTCGCCGTGCGCAAAAGACAAGTATCATTTTATGGTACGGTGGCGGAACGGTGCACTACTCAGGAACAGTGGGCCGTACATGTAAGACTCATCTTCCCGAATAGGCTAGAGAGACGAAGCCATACTAAAGGCCGCTGACTCGAACCCTACGAGTAGGTTCGAGAGCCAATCTCCAAGATAAGAATGAAATAATTATCTTGGGTATTAGACTAGTACGTACATGAGGTGCAAGGGAGTGGAGGAACCCATGTACCTTATAAAATATATCAGCATTTCAAGTACGCCGATCACATCACAATACTATGTATAGTAGTATAACAGAGTGCAGAAGCTAAAAGCAAAACATCCAGAAATGCATTCATCTCAAGCAGTAGTAAATATCCATCTCAGAAAAGCAAAGTAAAAGTACATCCAGAGTTTTATTACAAGCCATAATAATGCAAAAATATAAAGCATCTAGCTAGAATACTGAAAAGAATTAGAAAGTAAAAGTAGGTGCTCAATCCCTTACAGCTCTAAGTGCTCCTCCTGAGTCCCTAGGACGTCCTCCTGACCTGCCTCCAACAACTGCTCGGGATCTAGCAAATTGCCAGATCCCAAAAGTACCCCATGTTAGACAAGAAGTCTAACACAACGAAGCTAGCTATACAAGCTAATATAAACATAACAAATATGCAAGAACGTAAAGTAGAAGTGCAGGAAAAACTGTAAAGCATCAAATAACTGAACTGTATGAACTAAGCAATGAAAAATTGCATCAAAACCAAATACTGAAAGTACATGAAAATGTCAGATGCTCATAAACCAATGTGAAAGGAATGTCAGATGCTGAGAAGGATGCTATAAGCTACAATATATGCTACTGAAGCAATGCTCACAGATATGCTATATCACGGTATATCACAGAACTATCATTGAAAGTTTATGAGTCGTACGGTCCAGTGTAAGCACAACAGTTAGGAAGTCAATATGGTGACTTAAATGCACCATGAAATTCTCTAGTCTGTGTATATAACATTCTGTATCTCATACTGTATCACTGATAACCATGTGTCACAATAGAAGGAATGAGGTCAATTCATGTTTATGCTCATGCTTATGCCATTATATGGTATGAATAGAAAATCCCGAAATCCACAAAGAATATAGTGAGAAACAAAAATGAATCCTAAGTCTCCACCGTGTAGAATCCTGTTAAAAGGATTCTTGCTCCAAATATCTAGATTGATAATTAGTTAAAGTTGCTTATTTACTTAAAGATCACTCGATAGGGTGATTGTATACACATATTAAATATGCTGCAAAGATAAGACTCTCAATATTTAGTTTGATTACGCCACCCTAATAAAGCGATCTTCATTAGGAGGCACCATCCGATGATGAGTTTGATATCTCAAACTAAGCATTTAGTCACTAAACTCACAATCATACCTAGCGTCTTAAGGAAGGTAATCCCCCTTTACTTAGTTTTATTTAAGCCATACCTATTGAAGCGATCTTCGCTAGGAGGCATTGCCTGATGGCAACTGTCCTTCAATAAAACTAAGGAATGGGCACCCGTTTAAAACACTTTTAGGATCGATTGATTTACTCTAAGCGAAGTTATATCCGCCTAAGCCTGCAGGATAGCAACAAAGATAAACCTTACTTAGAGTGACTCAACCAATCCAGAATCTTACTGGGGTCTAGTAATATGGGTATACTATATTGCACTACCCAATAATCATGGTTCAATCAAATCTATTTAATAGCACAATGATTTATCAAGACTACAAGTCTTAAACTAATAGGTAAGTCCTATACAAGGTTTCACCAATCAAATGTGATCAAGAATCACTTAATATGGATTCTACCACAAGGAGATGTATCTCTTCTAATGTCTTAAGTGATTACTACCACAAGGAGAATAGATCAATTTCTAAGGGGATGGGATCTTCTATACTTCTATCACAAGAATTCACACAAGGCCTCCTACCTAATGATATATGAATTTAGGTCTCTTAAATAATTCAAGACGATCTTATGGAGAGAATGTCAAGGTCCCTCCTTTAGATGTTGATATTAGACTATTATGTTCTGGCTCATAATTAGATTTAGAATGATTAGATCAGATGATGGAATCATTTGATGTTACTTAGACTAAGATTATGGGGTGTAAATCAAACATATTGTTAAGGATTTGATCACTTGTTAAGTCAACATAGTATTAATGATCTTGTTATGCAAGTTTATTACTTAAGAGAAAATCAGGGATCTTAAGGTTCGATTCAAATTGTGAAATCACAAAGGGTTATTACTGACCTTACTTTGTCTAATTCAAATATTTAGAATCAAGAGTAAATCAAATGCATTATTGGAAAATGTTCAATTCAAAGTCTTATAATCAATATAATTAAGTTAGGGTTTTTATGGTTTTAGATTTTCCTAAAGTAGATTAGGGTTTGACTCCTTCTCAAACCTCAAGTCAAATCAAGTGTGTATTTAAAGATCAATGCCAAATCAGTGGATTAATTATGCATTATTGGTGGCAATCCTAGATCTAGATCAAGTCTTAAAAGCTTGATCCAAATCTTAAGATATCTTAAGTTAATTAAGATTTTAAAGATTTTATAGTTTTAGATTTAATCAAGCATACTTAATAAGTTTATAAAAGGTGATTTCATTTCATTTAGTTTACTGTTATAAGCCAAAATAATGATTTAGTGGTTACTTAGTGCTAACCAAACCCTAATTCCAAGCAAAAAGGATTATCACATATGTAAAAATCCAACCATTCCAATTACAAGAAATTTAGCATGCAAGTCCTAATTAACCATACAAGTAATCAGAGACTGAGTTTGCTAAGATCCAATGTGTATAAAACCTAAAATTCACTAATTATGATTTGACAAGATTATGGCATAACTACAATTACAGAGCTTAGAAAAATGTTATATTTGGCATATGCAATCTAATTAACATCAGTGAACTAATGGCACCCTAAACATGCAATTTGGATAAGTACATTTACTAATATGCCCTAATTAAGATTCACTATAATTAAGTAATAATTAAAGATCTAACCATCAGATGTATGATTTTATTTTATATTTAAGTTCCTGAGATTTTTTTGAACATTTTCATATATGTTATTATAGAATTTTAACCAGTGGATTAAAAGTTATTTAAATAATACATTCTGTATTTTTATTTAATCAAAAACCTATGATTTGAATAATTGAATTATTTTCCTTAAGGAAAATAATTCCAAAATTTCGATTTAATTAAATCGGCTCGGCCCAATAATCAAAACACGAGGGTCGGCCGCGGCCCGGGAAACCCAGCACTATCGCACCGCGCGGGTCATGGGTTGACCCGGCCCGCACAGTGTCGTCGTCCCCGATCCTTCGTCCCGCGGAAGAGGACGATTAGGAGAAACCTAATTGCCAAATTCTGGCGCATCCAGTCCACGGATCGGCCAGCATTCGATTGCTACACCATCACCATGTCCAAACGCGTCGATTGGGACCTGAAGCCCCTTGTGAGACGGTCTGGATCAGCCATACCTTACTCACCCGAGGATTTCGCCATTTGAGTTACTATGGGGAGATAATTCTCCCCACAGAGGCCATGCCAGACCCCGGGCTTGATCCCAACACCATAAGGGAGGTGAGGCGAATCGAAGCCCTCTGGTCTGGGGGTCTGGGGTGGCCTGGATCGCCGGGTCCTTACTCGACCGAGGCGATCCAAAAAGAAACTAGCCCGATCGATCGATTCGATCGATCAGGGCTAGCTTAGTCCCTAAATTATATACGACTGAGTTCATATGGACAGTAAGCACAGAAACGCATCAAATGGAATAGGATTCAATCCTTATTGACTCAATTCTTGCAACTAGGATACCTAATTTTGACGGACTGGTTCGGGACGCTCGACAGAAGGCTCGGCTGGCTCTAGCCATGATTCCAATCGCTACAAAGGTTCCTGAATGTCAGGAGAGCCTACTATCACCGGTACACGAGCTTGGGAATGCCTGGGTGAAGCTTCGGGAGCTCGACAATGGTGACGAATTTCAGAGGCTTCAATTGATCAGCAAGCCTCAATTGAAGCGGAGCTAGGGCTATTTATAGCCTTGGCTAAGCATTGGGAAGCTTCTGGAGTCACTGGCTCGGGCTGGGGAGGCCCGAGAGGGCGGGCCATGGCCGATCTCTCGAAATTCCATTTCGAGCTCGGCTGGGCCACAAGGCCCAATTGGGGTCCCATGGTGTTTAGGGGAAGGCCGGCAATGATTTGCTGAGCTGGAGGCACGCGTGGGGGACAGGGGAGGCCACTAGCAGTACGGGGAATCTTCCCTATCGGGCGCGGTTTGGCGGAGATGAAGATCCACAGTGCGGGGGAGCTGTGGATCGTCTGATGCATCGATCAAAAAGACGCAACGGTCCTGATCCTCTAGATCCTAACGGCCGAACCAGATTAAATCAGCACCGTAGGATCATTAGGGTTGATCTAACGGCAGATCAACGCTTCTGCGGAATTGAATCCAGACCGTCAGAAAAAAAGCGGAACGGCTGGATTCACGGGATGCTGCTGTCTCGTGATCCAGGCTCCGCAGCGGATCGCCCGCGGTCCGCACAGCGGATCCCGGCCGTTTATTTAGGTATTAGGGTATATTTGCAAAATCAATTGGTTTGGAACCCTTTTATGCAATTGAACCATTTTAATTTAAATTGAATTATTGCCCAAATGAATTCCAAATTGTACCAAATTTTCACCCTTAGCTAATTTGGGGGTGAGAAATTCGAAAATGCAATCAGATTTTAATATTGAGATCAAAATATTTTGGGTCTAGACTAGAGCATATGGACTGATCAAATTCCAATTTTTGACTTAGAGAAGTCCAATGGACTTCAAATTTTTCGGATAGGCTTAAACTGATGTTCTAAAGATAATGTTACTTAAAAATATTGAATTAGACAACATATGATTTGCATGGTAACAACCTAGGGTTGTTACAACTGCAGCGCGCTGAATCGCGCTGGAGCGCTTTTCGAGCGGTGGGGGCGCGGTAGCATTTTTTGTGTTGCAGTGTGCGGCTAAAATAGGTTCACATTTGATATAATTCAGTCCCACTAGGGTCCAAGGGACCTTAAAATACCAAAATTGAGAAATTTTGGCTATTTCAGGCAAAATTAGGCAGTTCTTCAAAAATTCTGGGCATTTTGTAGGCTTTTTGCGCTGTAGTGCGCGGTAGCGCGCGACTAAAATAGGTTCACATTTGATATAATTTAGTCCCACTAGGGTCTTAGAGATCTTAAAATACCAAAACCGGGACGTTTTGGACATTTCAGCCAAAAGTGGGCAATTTTTAAGAAATTCTGGGCATTTTGCAATTTCAGGCGCTGCAGCGCGCTGAATCGCGCTGGAGGGCTTTTCGCGCGGCAGCGCTTTTCGAGCGGTGGCACGCAATAGTGCTTTTCATGCTGCGTGCGATTACAATAGGTTCACATTTGATATAACTCGGTCCCGCTAGGGTCATAGTGACCTTAAAATACCAAAACTGTGAAGTTTTGGCCATTTCAATCAAAACTGGGTAGTTTTTAATAAATTCTAGGCATTTTACAATTTCAGGCACTGCAGCAC
The DNA here is from genome assembly GCA_016760335.1 of Gastrodia elata. NCBI lineage: Eukaryota > Viridiplantae > Streptophyta > Magnoliopsida > Asparagales > Orchidaceae > Gastrodia > Gastrodia elata. Next base: position 52,853 of record JACERR010000081.1, read on the forward strand.
GCTAAATCACGCTGGAGCGATTTTTGTGTGGCAATGCGCGGTACCACTTTTCGCGCTCTAGCGTGCAGCTAAAATAGGTTCACATTTGATTATATCAAATAAGAACTTATTTTAGCCGCTCACTGCCGCGCAAAAAGTGCTACCGCGCACTGCAGTGCGAAAAGCGCTACCGCGTGCTACTGCTCGAAAAGTGCTCTAACGTGATACAGCGCCTAAAATTGCAAAATGCCTAAAATTTGTTAAAAACTGCCCAGTTTTGGCTTGAATGGCCAAAATTTTACTGTTTTGGTATTTTAAGGTCCCTTGGACCCTAGTAGGACTGAATTATATCAAATGTGAACCTATTCTTGCTTCGCGCCGTCGCTTGAAAAGCGCTCCCACGTGCTGCCGCACGAAAACCGCTCCAGCGCAATTCAGCGCCCTGCAGCGCCTGAAATTTGCAAAATGCCTAGAATTTCTTAAAAACTGCCCAGTTTTGGCGGAAATGGCTAAAATTTTATAGTTTTTGTATTTTAAGGTTCCTTGGACCTTAGTGGGACTAAATTATATCAAATGTGAACTTATTTGAGCCGCGCGCTGCCGTGCGAAAAGCTGCTCTCGCGCCTGCAGTGCGAAAAGCTATCCAGCGCGATTTAGCGTGCTGCAGAGCACTGTAGTGCTTTTTATGCAGCAGCGCATGGCTAAAATAGGTTCACATTTGATATAATTCAGTCCCACTAGGATCCAAGGGACCTTAAAATACCAAAACTGTAAAGTTTTGGCCATTTCAGCCAAAACTAAGTAGTTTTCAAAAAATTATTGGCATTTAGCAATTTCAGGCACTGTATGGCGTTGTATCGTGCTAGAGCATTTTTCAAGCGGCAGCGCGCTGGAGCGCTTTTCGTGCGGCAGCACGTGGCTAAAATACATTCACATTTGATATAATTCAGTCCACTAGGTTCCTAGGGACCTTAAAATACCAAAACCATGAAATTTTGGACTATTTCAGCCAAAACTGGGCAGTTTTTTAGAAATTCTAGGTATTTTGCAATTTCATATGCAGCAGCGCGTTGAATCGCGCTGGATCGCTTTTCGACCTGCAATGCTCGGTAGCACTTTTCGCGCTCTAGCGCGTGGCTACAATTGGTTCACATTTGATATAATACAGTCCCGCTAGAGTCCCAGGGACCTTAAAATACAAAAACAGTGTAATTTTAGCCATTTCAGCTAACACTGGGCAGTTTTTAAGAAATTCTAAGCATTTTCCAATTTCAGGCACTGCAGCGCGCTGAGTCATGCTGGAGCACTTTTCGCGCGGCGGCGCGCAGCTAAAATAGGTACACATTTGATATAATTCAGTCCCACTAGGGTCCAAGGGAACTTAAAATACCAAAACCTTAAAATTTTGGCCATTCAAGCCCAAACTGGGTAGTTTTTTAGAAATTCTAGGCATTTTGCAATTTCAGGGGTTGCAGCGTGCTGAATCTCGCTGGAGCGCTTTTCGAGTGGCAGCGTGCGGTAGCGCTTTTTGCTCTGCAGTGCTTGGTAGCACTTGTCGCGCAGTAATGTGCGGCTAATATAGGTTCACATTTGATATAATTCAATCCCACTAGGGTCCTATGGACCTTAAAATACAAAATCATGAAATTTTGGCCATTTCAGTCAAAGCTGGGCAGTTTTTAAGAAATTCTAGGCATTTCGAAATTTCAGGCGCTACAGCGTGCTAAATCGAGCTAGAGTGCTTTTCGTGTGGCAGCACGCGCTAGCACTTTTCGCGCTGTAGCGCTTTTTACGCAACAGCACGCGGTTAAAATAGGATCACATTTGATATAATTCAGTCCAACTAGGGTCCCAGGGACTTTAAAATCCCAAAACCGTGAAGTTTTGGAGATTTCAACCAAAACTAAGTAGTTTTTCAGAAATTCTTGGCATTTTGCAATTTCAGGCGCTGTAGCGCGCTGAATCGCGCTGGAGCTTTGTTCACGCGGCAGTGCGCAGGAGCATTTTCGGGCTGCAGAGCGCGGTGTGGCTTTTCGCGCGGCAGCACGTGGTATCGCTTTTGGCGCTCCAGCACGCGACTAAAATAGGTTCACATTTGATATAATTCTGTCCCATTAAGGTCCTAGGGACCTTAAAATACCAAAACTATGAAATTTTGGCTATTTCAGCCAAAACTGAGCAGTTTTTAAGAAATTCTAGGCATTTTGCAATTTCAGGCGCTGAGCGCTTTGAATCACGCGGCAACGCGCTATATCGCTTTTTGCGCTGCCGTGCTCGGTAGCTCTTTTCACGCCGCAGCGCGTGGTAGCGCTTTTTGCGCTCTAGCGCGCGGCTACAATAGGTTCACATTTGATATAATTCAGTCTTGCTAGGGTCCTAGTGACATTAAAATACCAAAACTATAAAGTTTTGGCCAGTTCAGTCAAAACTGGGCAGTTTTTAACAAATTCAAGGCCTTTTGCCATTTTAAGGCGCTACAGCGCGCTGAATCGCACTGGAGCGCTTTTCGAGCGGCAGCACGCGGGAGCGCTTTTCACGCTCCAAGGTGCGGTAGTGCTTTTTGCGCGGTGACGCGCAGCTAAAATAAGTTCACATTTCATATAATTCAGTCTCACTAGGGTCCAAGGGACCTTAAAATACCAAAACTGGGATATGTTGGCCATTTCAGCCAAAATTGCGAAGTTTTTAATGAATTATGGGCATTTTGCAATTTCAGGCACTGCAGCGCGCTGAATCGCACTGGAGCATTTTTCGAGCGGCAGCGCGCAGCTAAAATAAGTTCACGTTTGGTATCATTCAGTTCCACTAGGGTCATAAGGACCTTAAAATACCAAAATAGTGAAATGTTTGCTATTTCAGTCAAAACTAGGCAGTTTTTAAGAAATTTTAGGCATTTTGCAATTTTATGAGCTGTAGTGCGCTGAATCGTGCTATAGCGCTTTTCACGCTGTAGCGCTTTTCGCTCTGTAGCGCTTTTCGCGCTGGAGCGCTTTTCGCGCTGGAGCGCTTTTCTTTCGCGCTGGAGCGCTTTTCGCGCTGTAGCGCTTTTCGCGCTGTAACGCTTTTCGCGCTGCAGTGCTCGGTAGCATTTTTTGCGCTGTAGCATTTTTCGCGCTCTAGCACGCGGCTACAATAGGTTCACATTTGATATAATTCAGTATCGCTAGTGTCCTAGACCTTAAAATACCAAAATCGTGAAGTTTTGGCAATATCATTCAAAACTGGGCAGTTTTTAAGAAATTATAGGAATTTTGCCATTTCAGGCGCTGCAGCGCGCTGAATTGCACTGGAGCGGTTTTCGAGTAGCAACGCGCGGGAGCGCTTTTCACATTGTAGAGCACTGTAGCACTTTTTACGTAGTAGCGCACAGCTAAAATAGGTTCACATTTGATATAATTCAGTCCCACTAGGTTCCAAGGGACCTTAAAGTACCAAAACTGTAAAGTCTTGGCCATTTCAGCCAAAACTAAATAGTTTTTAAGAAATTCTTAGCATTTTGCAATTTCAAGCACTGCAGTGCACTGAATCGCGCTGAAGCATTTTTCGAGAGGCAGTGCGCGGGAGTGCTTTTAGCACTGCAGCGCGCGGTATCGCTTTTCGCGCAGTAGCGCATGGCTAAAATAGGTTCACATTTGATATAATTCGGTCCCACTAGGGTCCTAGGGACCTTAAAATACTAAAACCTTGAAATTTTGGCTATTTCAGCCAAAACTGGCAGTTTTTAAGAAATTCTAGGCATTTTGTAATTTCAGGCGCAGCAGCGCGCGGAATCGCGCTGGAACACTTTTCGATCGGCAGCACGCGAGAGCGCTTTTCGTACGGCAGCGCAGTAATGCGCGGCTAAAATAAGTTCACATTTTATATAATTCAGTCATACTAGGGTCCAAGGTACCTTAAATACCAAAATCGTGAAGTTTTGGCCATTTTTGCCAAAATTGCGCAGTTTTTAAAAAGTTCTGGGCATTTTTGAATTTCAGGCATTACAGCACACTGCAAAGCGCTGGAGCGTGCTGGAGCGTTTTTCACGCGGTAGCGCTTTTCTCGTGGTAGCGCTTTTCGCGCTGCAGTGCTGGGGAGTGCTTTTCGCGCTGCAGTGCTCGGGAGGGCTTTTCGCGTGGCAGTGCACGGTAGCGCTTTTCGCGCTCTAGCGCGCAGCTACAATAGGATCACATTTGATATAATTCAGTCTTGCTAGGGTCCTAGGGATATTAAAATTCCAAAACTATGAAGTTTTGGCCATTTCAGTCAAAACTGGGCAATGTTTTAGAAATTCAAGGCATTTTGCAAATTCAGGCGCTGAGCAGCTACGCGGTATAACTTTTCCCGTGACAGCACGCGGGAATGCTTTTCACGCTGCAGCACGCGGTATAGCTTTTTGCACGATAGCGCGCGGCTAAAATAGGTTAACATTTGATATAATTTAGTCCCACTAAGGTCTTAGGGACCTTAAAATACCAAACCCGTGAAATTTTGACTATTTCAGCCAAAACTTGGTAGTTTTAAAAAATTTTAGGCATTTTGTAATTTGAGGCGCTGCAGCGCACTGAATCGCGCTGGAGCACTTTTCGAGCAGGAGCACGCGGGAGCACTTTTCACACGGTAGCGCTTTTTGCGCGGTAATGCGCGGCCAAAATAAGTTCACATTTAATATAATTCAGTCCCACTGAGGTCCAAGGGACCTTAAAATACAAAAACCGTGAAGTTTTGGCCATTTCAGCCAAAACTACGCAGTTTTTAAGGAATTCTGGGCATTTTGCAATTTCAAGCGTTACAGCGCGCTGCAAAGCGCTAGAGCGTGCTGTAGCGCTAGAGCGTGCTGTAGCGCTTTTCACGCGGCAGGTCTTTTCGCGTTGCAGCACGCTCCAGCACTTTTCATGCGGTAGCACTTTTTACGCGATAGTGCGCAGCTAAAAAGAATCACATTTGATATAATTGAGCCCTCTAGGTTCCTAGGGACCTTAAAATACCAAAACAGTGAAGTTTTAGCCATTTTAGCCAAAACTCAGCAATTTTAAAAAAATTCTAAGTATTTTGTAATTTCAAGCGCTGCAGTGCGCTGAATCGCACTGGAGTGCTATTTGTGCAGTAGAGCTTTTCGCGCGGCATCGCGTGTTAGCACTTTTTGCGCGGCAGCGTGTGGTAGCGCTTTCCGCGCTGCAGCGCACGGCTTAAATAGGTTCACATTTGATATAATTCAGTTCCGGTATGGTATAAGGAACCTTAAAATCCAAAAATTGGTTATTTTTGCTATTTCAGCCAAAACTAGGCAGTTTTTAAGAAATTCCAGGCATTTTACAATTTCAGGCGCTGCAGAGCGCTGAATCACGCTGGAGCGCTTTTCGCACGGCAACGCGCGGTAGCGCTTTTCGCACGGTAGCGCGCGGCTAAAATAGGTACACATTTGATATAATACAGTCTCACTATGGTCCAAGGGACCTTAAAATACCAAAACCATGAAGTTTTGGCCATTTCAGACAAAACTAAGCTGTTTTTAAGAAATTCTTTGCATTTTGCAATTTCAGGCGTTGCAACGCGCTGAATCGCGCAGAAGCATTTTCCGCACGGTAGCGCTTTTCGTGCTGCTGCGAGCGGTATGGCTTTTCGTGCGACAGCGTGCGATAGTGCTTTTTGCCCGGTAGCACACAGCTATAATAAGTTCACATTTGATATAATTCAGTCCCACTAGGGTCCAAGGGACCTGGAAATACAAAAACTGTAAAATTTTGGCCATTTCAGCCAAAACTGGATAATTTTTAAGAAATTTTAGGCATTTAGCAATTTCAAGCGCTGCAGCGCGCTGAATCGCGCTAGAGCATTGTTCGTACTACAGCGTTTTTCGGGCGCCAGCGCGCGCAAAAATAAGTTCTCATTTGATATAATTCAGTCCCACTAGGGTCCTAGGGAGCTTAAAAAACCGTGAAATTTTGGCTATTTCAGCCAAAACTGGGTAGCTTTAAGAAATTATAGGCATTTTGCAATTTCAGGCGCTGCAGCGCGCTGAATCGCGCTGGAGCACTTTTCGAGTGGCAGCTCGCGAGAGCATTTTTCGCATGGCAGCGCGCGGTATTGCGTGGCTAAAATAAGTTCACATTTGATTTAATTTAGTCCCACCAGGGTCCAAGGGACCTTATAATTTCAAAACCGTGAAGTTTTGGCCATTTCAGCCAAAACTATATAGTTTTAGGAAATTCTTGGCATTTTGCCATTTCAGGCACTACAGTGAGCTGAATCACGCTGGAGCATTTTTCGTGCGGCAGTGCCTGGTAGCACTTTTCGCACTACAGTTCTCGGGAGCACTTTTGGCGCCGCAACGCGCGGTATCACTTTTCGCGCTCCAGCGCGCAGCTAAAATAGGTACACATTTGATATATTTCAGTCGCACTATGGTTCAAGGGACCTTAAAATACCAAAACCGTGAAATTTTGGCCATTCAAGCCAAAACTAAGCAGTTTTTAAGAAATTCTAAACATTTTGCAAATTCAGGCGCTTTTCGAGCGGCGGCGCGTGGTACCGCTTTTTCGCAGCAGTGCACGGTTAAAATAGGTTCGCATTTGATATAATTCTGTCCCACTAGGGTCCTTGGGACCTTAAAATTCCAAAACCATGAAATTTTGGCCATTTCAGCTAAAACTGGGCAATTTTGCAGAAATTTTTGGCATTTTGCAGTTTCAAGCGCTACAGCGCGCTGAATCAGGCTAGAGCGCTTTTCGCGTGCCAACGCGCGGAAGGGCTTTTCGCGCAGTCGCTCGCAGCTAAAGCAAATTGACATTTGATATAATTCTCTCCCACTAGGGTTTAAAGGACCTTGAACTATAAAAACTGTGAAATTTGGCCATTTCAGCCAAAGCTGGGCAATTTTTAAAAATTCTAGCAATTTTGCAATTTCAGGCGCTGCAACCCGCTGAATCGCGCTGGAGCGGTTTTCGTGCTACAACGCGTAGGAGCGCTTTTCGTGCGACAGCGTGCGACTAAAATAGGTTCACATTTGATATAATTCAGTCCCACTAGGGTCCTAGGGACCTTAAAATATCAAAACTGTCAAGTTTTAGCTATTTTAGCCAATATTTGGCAGTTTTTAAGAAATTCTAAGCATTTTGCAATTTCAGGCGCTGCAGCGCGCTGAATCGCGCTGGAGCGCTATTTGCGCGGCAGCGCGTTGGAGCGCTTTTTGCACTGTAGGGCTCGGTAGCGCTTTTCGCGCTCTAGCGCGCGGCTACAATAGGTTCACATTTGATACAATTCAGTCTGCTAAGTTCCAAGGGACTTTAAAGTACCAAAACCGTGAAGCTTTGGCCATTTCAATCAAAGCCTTGGCAATTACAATAGGTTCACATTTGATATAATTCTAGGCTTTTTGCTATTTCAGGCGCTGCAGCTTGCTAGAGAGCGCTTTTCGTGCGGCAGCGCGCGGGAGCGCATTTCGCGCTGTAGTGCGCAGTAGTACCTTTCGCGCGGCAGTGCGCAGTTAAAATAGGTTCACATTTCATATAATTCTGTCCCACTAGGGTCCTAGGGACCTTAAAATACAAAAACCATGAAATTTTGGTCATTTCAGCCAAAACTGGGCAGTTTTTAAGAAATTCTAAGTATTTTGCAATTTCAGGCACTGCAGCGCGCTCAATCGCGCTACAGCACATTTCACGCTGTAGTGCACGGCAGCCCTTTTCGCGTGGCAGCACGCGGTAGCGCTTTTCTCACTGCAGAGGGCGGTAGCACTTTTTACGCAATAGTGCGCGGCTAAAATAGGTTCACATTTGATATGATTCTGTCCCACTAGGGTCCTCGGGACCTTAAAATTCCAAAACCATGAAGTTTTGGCCATTACAGCCAAAACTAGGCAGTTTTACAGAAATTTTTGGCATTTTGCAATTTCGGCGCTACAGCCCGCTGAATCGCACTGGAGCGCTTTTCGCGCGATAGCGCTTTTTGCTCGGTGGCGCGTGGGAGCGCTTTTCGTACTATAGTGCGTGGTAGCGCTATTCACGCGGCAGCGCGCAGTTAAAATAGGTTCACATTTGATAAAATTCTATCCGACTATGGTCCTAGGGACTTTAAAATACCAGAACCGTAAAATTTTGGTCATTTCAGCCAAAACTGGACAGTTTTTAATAAATTCAAGGTATTTTGCAATTTCAAGCGGTGCAGCGTGCTGAAGCGCGCTAAAGCGCTTTTAGCGCTGCAGCGTGCTGAATCGCGCTAAAGCGCTTTTAGCGCTGCAGCGCGTGGGAGCGCTTTTCACGCTGTAATGCTTTTTACGCAGCAGCGCGTGACTAAAATAGGTTTACATTTGATATAATTCAGTCTCACTAGGGTCCAAGGAACCTTAAAATACCAAAACTGTGAAGTTTTGGCCATTTCAGCAAAAACTAAATAGTTTTTAAGAAATTCTTGGCATTTTGCAATTTCAGGCAATGTAGCGTGCTGATTCGCGCTGGAGCGTTTGTTCAAGCGACAGTGCGCGGGAGCGCTTTTCGCGCGGCAACGTGCGACCAAAATACATTCACATTTGATATAATTCAGTCCCACTAAGTTCCTAGGGACCTTAAAATACCAAAATTATGAAAATTTGGCTATTTCAGCCAAGATTGGGTAGTTTTTAAGTAATTTTAGGCATTTTGCAATTTCGTGCGCTGCAGCGCATTGAATCGCGCTAGATTGCTTTTTGCGCGGCAGCGCTTTCCGCACTGCAGTGCTCGGTAGCGCTTTTCACGCTCTAGCGTGTGGCTACAATAGGTTCATATTTTATATAATTCAGTCTCGCTAGGGTCGTAGGGACCTTAAAATACCAAAACTGTGAAGTTTTGTCCATTTCAATCAAAACTGGGCAGTTTTTAAGAAATGCTATGCATTTTGCCATTTCAAGCGTTGACTGGAGCGCTTTTCAAGCGTCGGCGCGCGGTAGCGCTGTTCGCGCGGTAGCATGCGGTAGCTCTTCTCATCAAGCCGTGTACAGGTTAGCCGATACTACCCCCTTATTTATTCGGACCTCACCGCCTCGATTTAGGGATGCTTGGTAAGCTTCAGAAACGACCCAAAAAGCAAGCGATCTTCTAAAAAACCTAGCAGCAATCCTTCAATACTCAACTCAGGTATTTCACTTGATTTCACCTACAAGAATGGTTTGAATAGGAAGAGGAAACAAATTATAAAATTAGGATTCCAAGGTATCAACCAAAGAACTTGTTAGATTTAATTCAATTAGATCACATATTTCTTTGTTTTCTTTTCTTTTAGTCTTGAATAATACTTGAGATTCGCAGCAACTCTATAACATTTTTTTTATATACTCCTTCAGAGGAGTCTCGTTCGATATGGCATATCATAGATCTAAAACATTATTAGGGATCCTTACCAATATTTTCCAAAATGCTTATGAGTAGATGGTGACTTGATGTTTATGTAAATTGCCCGGTGACAATGCATTGATCTATATTTGTCAAAGATATTTTTTTTTATACAGTAGTCCTTTCCAATTAAATGATTGAAATTAAGCGTGAATTTTCTTAGTATGTGCACTTGCTAATTACTACTCTTATATTTTCATAGCAGAGATAAAAATGTTAGAAATTTTGTTGCTATCATGAAGTAAAAGGATATGTTCAGAAAGGATGGTTGTATTATACTAAATGATTCCTTTTCTTGCAATTTTTGATTTCCCAGTGATATATATTATTTCTTCAGAATTGTGCTACTTAACTTGATAAAAGTTTAGCATGAGTGCTAAACCTGTATGAAATTTCATTGTAATAATAGTACATTCTCTTAAGTGATTACTGCTCCTACTCTTTTGCCATACCCATAGATAGTGAGATTCATTTGAATTCTGTAAACAATTGAGTTATGGTTACTTTGGGTTCACATTCTCGACATAGTTGTTATTATGACACCATAATGTTGTTTCATGATTTGTTGAAAGTTTTTGTGAAACGCTCGATAATTAGCCCATATAAATCTTAATAAATTGAATGCAGAAAAATAAGATGCTTTGATAAATAAAGTATTTAGTAAGCATGAATTCTACCTTGTCATTATCTTTCTTTAATGCAATTCATGTGTTTATGCACAATGGTAAATATGCAAGTCAACACATAACCTACTAAAGTTACAGCGCCACTTATTATGCTGTTTTCTTTAATATATAGGAGTAATTGCTCTTTGAGTAGCTAAGTTGTGAGAAGTTGTATCCATAATCAGTAATATTTCTTTAACTATAGGTTATTATATTCATTGAATTGTATTAATTTATTTCCAGCTATTAAATAAATTAAGTATGTTACTTATGGTAGTCTCTATCTTTATTCTTTAGATATTCTTAGTATGAATTAACGCTTAGATAATTTGTCATGCTGTAGAATTTCTCTTTTTCTTGAAAAATATCCATCTTATGATATATATATATATAATGATGCAATTGATTCCATCAGCAAGAGCGTATCATTGAGATATTGTATTAAGTTGCAAAAAGGGGGTTAGTTGTGATGATTGTTTCAAATTAGATTAATGAAATTTTACATGTTGCTATTGATAAAAAGATGGTTTATTCAAGAATTCAGTTTTTATTACTTTCATGTTTTCCAAGTTGCTGTTCCATAGTAAATTTACAACTACTATCATTAATTTCAATTATCTTAGACAAATTGAAGTAAATAAAGGTTATATCTTTAGAAAAATTCGTATGTGGCATCAATAGTAAAAGAGGTATATATGCTGTCAATTAGTATATGGAGTGAAATAGATAAATGCTGTCATTTATCTCAAAGTATTAGCTTTGCTACCATTCTAACATATGACCAAATACAAGTTGCATTCAAATAATAAGATAGAGATACTGCCCTCATATGTTGCTTCCTATTCTAAGATAAGATCAATAGGATGATATAGGATGAAAAGCTGCCATTTATTTTGAATCATATGAGATTTAATGTTGTCTTCTACTTTGCAAGAACCGAATGCTGCCATGAGATGTAATGATGCCATTAATTATGAGATTCTAATACTGTTATAAGATTAATGCCATTCGTTTAAATTGGTGCCAATTGTTTTACACTATATGCTGCTATGTATTCTTCAATTTCTGCCATCTAAAGTGAAGTAAGGACACTTACTGCCATTCATTCCAATGTGTATGCTTACTGTAATGTTTCCACTAATTGCTAATGATTGATCTATACGAAATAAGTATTATTAGCTAAAAATAAATATTGTCACAATGCTGCCATTTAATTTATAAATTTCAAATGACTGTTCTTTAGTTTAAGATGAATTAAAGGTTACCAAGTATCAATTCAAATTTAAGATTACTAAGTATCATGTAAGAATAAATGCTGCCCTTTTATTCTAATTTAAGATCAATATATTAGATTAATTGCCCTTCAATCATTTAAAGAGATTTAGGTTGTCAGTTATCATGTGTAAAATCATGATTCAATCGATTGTTTAAAAGAATATATATTATTATCTAGTGTGAGAATCATACGGCTGCCACTTAGTTATGTGAGTTGGCAATAGATGATATGAGTATCAATTTTGTCGATCTTCTACATAAGTAATTGCTGCCATTAACTTCAAATGATTAATTGATACTATTAAATATATATGAGAATCATATGCTGAAAACTCTTGTTCTTATGTAAGATCAAATGTGATCATATGTGATGAGAGAATCAATGGAATCTCAAGTATTATAATGTTGCTATCAAATGAAACAAGAGAAAATGTACTGCTATCTGAATCCAACATAAATTAAATAATAACATAAGTCAAATATTACCAACATTTTTAGATTCAAATTACTACCATGAACCGAATTATTTAAAATTCTGTTATGAAATTTAGGAGATCTAAATGTTGCCATTAGTAGATACACATGTTGTTATACTTTAAGGGGATCTAAATGTTGTCTTCTACATGCTGCCCTTCTTTTATATGTAATCAAATGCTACTTTTAGATTTAATTAATCCTTGTTTCTTTTATATTTTAAATGCTGACTTTAATGGTGATTCTTTGCTGGATAAGTTGTATGAATAATACAGGATTGCTAAAATAAATGATATAAAGCTGCTCTTATAAATGCTAAATTTTACTTCTGCATTTTCTTAGTATATATAAATTGTTTAATATAGTTTGGTACATGTGAAATTATATTAGAACTGGAATCGAGCAGTCCTGTAAAAAGGACTGAACTCTATTTTAGAACTGGAATTAAACTCTATTTTTAGAATTGGAAATGAGCAATCCCGAAAAAGGGATTGAACTCTAATTTAGAACTGGAGATTGATTGTAAAAATAGAAAATTTGAACAAAAATAAAGGAGACTCTTCCGAAATTTTTAAGAAATTTCGGACTTAGAAACAATTCAGAGAACTTTAATGTTCAATTCAAAACATTCAATTGGTATAAGTTCTCCTTTTATTAAATTGTATTTCATTTACAATTCCTTCTACTTTTATTTAAAATTGACTTAAGATTAAATATCTATAAGTCAATTTGGAGTCTAATTAACTCTAATTATAAAGTAGATTATTAAAAATTTAGATAACAAAAAGATATCACATACTTTACAATTTTTGAAATCCATTGAATGCTTGCATAGCTTTCAGCCTCCTATCCTTGAACATATATTCAAGATTTTGTGCAGAAATAAAGATTTTCTTAAAACTTAAAAAGGGGAAAATGCCTTGAGGCAATTAGAGTACAAATGGAAATATTTTCATTAGAACTTCACATTTTAGAGAGGGTAAATGTGAATGTTCAATTTCCCCACTGTATCTGGTTAAGCAGACGTGCTTAACTCCTCGCCCATTCTGTTGTGTACTCCTACAGAATGAGGTTTTTCCTAAATATAACTTTAACTTAAATATAAGAGATTTTCTTATAATTGAAAAATCTCTTCATAACTGTTTAGTTATGCTTTCAAATCATAGTCTTAAACTATGATTATCTTAGATTGAGAATCTAAGATATTTCCTCTTTTCCTTTATACTCTATATTTTCAGTTTGAGTATTGCTTCAGTTAATTTGAATACAGCGTATGTTGCTTAATTTCAATTTATGCTTCACTGTATATCAATTGTTTACTTAGCATACTTTCATTTGATCATATAAATTGCTTGCATTTCGCACGCATATTAATTTCTAACCTTTAAATTTTTGGGAAAAGGTTAGAATTATAAATAGAAAATGAGTATTTTTACTCAATGAGTCTTATACTATTTTCCTTACAGTTGCACTCTTTACCTTTCCATACTACATAGCTTTTCCAGCACCACTGCATACTTAAATTGTAAATAATAATTGTGATATCTTGTTAATCTAAAAACATAGCTAACTTTAAATTGTACTTAGACTGTTTAGTCTAACTACCTTTTTCTTTTCTTGGCATTGCCCTATCATATTTAAATACCAAAATATGATAGAGCAAGAGCCCTTTTATTCAGGTAATGCAGGGCCCAATACTTGAAGAATCCTTACGGAAATCTGCTTCCGCATAGTCAAATTTTAATTCACTTTTAAACTGCCATGTATATTAAAAAGCCTTGTAATAATTAAATTATATAAGTTACTTTTATTTCAGTAATTAATTTGTGTTGTATCTGTAATGTATATAAAATTACTTGGATGAATGAGTGGTTTGCTTATTTGTAAATGTTTGTATATCTGCATTTATATGTATCTTTCTTTTTCATTCATTTTTAACTTAACAAATACTTATAAAGAGACTTGGCCACTTAGCATTAGCATTTGATCTATTTTCTTCTATTCAAGTGTTGGGTGCTAAGGTAACACTCAATATTTGGATTAATCTTCTATCCAAATATTGGGGCCGTTACAGTTGGTATCAGAGCCAAGGTTGAGAACGTTAAGTTAAAAAGAGAGATATCTATTCATCCAAGTCATCAACAACACAGAAATATAAAAATACTTAAATGTGGCACCTTAGGAAAGTGAATGCACTTAACTTCAAAGTCATTTATGGCTTGTAAGATTTCTATTTCCAAACAATCTTTAAAATCCCTTTGATTCATATTTAAATTGACTGACTCTTAGATGGAGAATTCTGAGTCAGAATTAAGATGCTACACTAAAGCATTCTATCAATATTGGGATGATGAATACAACTTCAGCTCGATATACGGACGTCTCTACTTAGAAGTATCTAATGACGGAGGTGAAGTACTTGACAAAATGTTAAAAGGCTGTGTGTTCAGGGGAGATTGCATCCCTCAATTGGCAAGGGAATGGCTTTCCAGGGTCTCCGATACTTTTACTGCCATAGAATGCCCTGACCATATACGCCTCCAGATGTTAGATGAACTTTTCGATAATTATGCACAAGGCTGGTGGGATTGTGCCCATGACAAATTTATACGAACCAGTAGACGTCTTCATCGTGCACCCCTTTATTCTGATTTTGAATTTATGTTTTATGACAAATTCTGTAAATAAATGATTAGTTTTCTTTTCAAAGAAACTATCAAAGCAGTTTATAATTGTTCTTTTTCGACTATCTACTTTCTTATTGTATCGTAATTTTTAAATTTTAATAAAGAATATTCTTTTTCTGCATACTCTAATTTTTTTTCTTTCTTTACAAAAAAAGAATGAATCCAGATCATGCAGAACCCTCTTCCTCAAAGAATACTAAATCCAGTAACCCATCTCTTCAAGAAGAGATGAGACAAATTATGGGGATGTTCAAAGTTATGATCGAAGCTCAGACGAGAGCGGCAGAAAGGATGTCTGCTACTAGTAATACATCTCAACCATCTTCAGCTTCGCCTTTTTCATCTCCAATTCAACCTCAAACTTCTCAACTCCCATATCCTTCTATTCCAATAATACCAGAAACTTCTGCCCCAAATTCTAAAGCAGTAATAATTTCAACTCCACAGTCTTCGGGCCCTGTGGTAGACCCCTTTTTAATGGCCTTTCATAGGCTAAATCCTCCACATTTTAATTGGCTGCTTCTCCTATGGAAGCAGCCAATTGGTTCCAAGAAATAGAAAAATTACTATCAAGTATAAAGTGCCCAGAAAGTGAATGTATTCGTCTGGCCTCCCATTTATTCAAAGCAGAGGCAGAATTCTGGTGGGACAGCTAGCTGAAGGCCCGCTATCCAGATATCGACATGGAAGATATTCCTTGGGAGGAATTTGAACAGGTCTTCCGGGCTGAATTTATTCCTCGATCTGCTCAGACGATAATTGATGATGATTTCATGCAATTGAGACAGGGTAATCGTTCTGTGCATGATTACGAAATGGAATTTAGAAAATATTCTCGTTTTGCACCAGATATCGTCCATACTGAAACGGCTAGGTGCAGCAAATTTTTGAAGGGTCTTAATAACCCTATTAAAAGCCATTTAATGTCCTTGCATCATGTGGATTTTCCAAAACTATTGGAGGGGGGCAAGATGATTGAGCATCATCAGGCTCAATTTGAATCACATAAACGACCTCATCCCTTGCCCTCCAAACAAAGGACGTTTAAAAGAAATCGTTTTCAAGGCCCAAAAATTTTTCAGTTAACAGCAAATAAAGAGCAAAAGGAAAACCAGGTGAATAAATGTAACAAACCGCACCCATATGGCAAATGTTACCATACGGGGAATAGATGTTACATTTGTGGAAGGACTAACCAAGCATCAAAGTTGTTATGCTAACTGGACGATTGACAAAGTAAAGATCAATCGTCAGCCAATAGTTCAAAACCCTACTCCCTTTAATGCCAAGGCACCCCATCAGGCCCTTATGCCTCCTCCCTCCAATAAAAATCAGAGGGGTTCATCTTCATATACCCATAGGCAAGGTCAAATTAGTTGTACTGATAAAGGAAAGGCTATTGTGCAATCTCCATCAGTACCAAGAGTTTACGCTCTTTCTGCCACTGCCGCAAAAGAAGAAAGCAATGTGGTGACTGGTATGTTTTAAATTTTTCAAATATTGCTTTTCAAATTCAATGCAATTATCTTCAAAAGCCACTTATATAAGCAGAATTTAAAACTTTTTCCTTCTTTCCTATTGTAGGAATGTTATCAATTAATAACCAATTGTGTATTACGCTCTTTGATACTGGTGCTAGTCACTCTTGTATATCAGAAGATTGTATCTCTTCCTTGAATTTTCAACGACTCAACTTAAATAATTCATTGCGAGTACAAATGCCATCAGGTGCTGAAATGCTAGCAAGAAGCTTCTGTTTAATCGATATTCCGATCAGCAATCAATTATTTCCCTACAAACTCATAATTATGTCAATTACCAATTTCGACATAATATTAGGAATTGATTGGCTGGAAAAGTTTAATGCAATAATAGATTGCAATAAAAAGAAAGTTTCTCTTCAGATAGGAAAGAAACTAGAAGTCTTCATAGGTAAACTTGGCCTAATGGCGTCATTGATGAACGCACACGAAGCCAAGCACCTAATTAATAAAGGTTGCTACGCTGTATTAGTAACCTTATTGGGTGAAGAAAAAGAGGAAAGTAATTTAAAAGACACCCCCATTGTACAAGAACTTCTATATGTGTTTCCAGATGAGTTGCCCGGACTACCTCCAACAAGGGAGGTAGAATTCTCTATAGAGTTACTTCCAGGAACTCAACCTAAATCTAAAGCTCCATATAGGATGGCACCAAAGGAACTTCAAGAACTTCGTGAACAATTGGATGAACTATTAGAAAAAGGCTTTATACGCCCTAGCATGTCACCTTGGGGAGCCCCTGTCCTTTTTGTTAAGAAAAAGGATGGATCCATGCGATTATGTATAGATTATCGTGAACTCAATAAGGTGACAGTTAAAAACAAGTATCCTCTTCCAAGGATTGATGACTTGTTTGATCAATTAGCTGGAGCAAAAGTCTTTTCCAAGATCGACTTAAGAACAGGATATTACCAGATTCGAGTTGAGGATAAACATATTCCTAAAATTGCATTTAGGACCCGTTATGGGCACTATGAATTTCTTGTCATGTCTTTTGGACTGACTAATGCCCCTTCCATTTTCATGGACCTAATGCAGCCTATTCTGAAACCTTACCTCGATCAGTTTGTAATAGTCTTTATTGATGACATCTTGATTTATTCCAAGTAAGTTGCTGAGCACAAAGAACATCTTTGTGCTGTCTTAATCCTTTTAAGAGAATATAAATTGTATGCTAAGTTTTCAAAATGTGAATTTTGGCTCAACTCAGTGGCATTCTTAGGCCACGTAATAGATGCTGAAGGCATTAAAGTTGATCAGAGGAAGATCCAAGCAATACAAGAATGGGTTCAACCCAAATCTGTAATTGAGATCCTGTAGTTTTCTAGGACTTGCCGGATATTACAGAAGATTTGTCCCTGGATTTTCCTTAATAGCATCCTCATTAACTCAGTTGACCCGTAAGGAGGTTCCTTTCATATGGAATCCTGCTTGTGAAGAAGCCTTTCAGAAGTTCAAGCAATTGTTAACTTCTGCACCAGTTCTAACGTTACCTCAAGATGGCAAGGAGTTTCAAGTATATACTGATGCCTCTAAAATAGGGCTGGGGTGTGTCTTAATGCAAGATAGACATGTCATAGCTTACGCTTCGAGGCAATTAAAACCAAATGAGAGAAATTACCCTGTACACGATTTAGAGCATGCAGGTGTAGTATTCGCTCTCAAAATTTGGAGACACTACCTGTACGGAGTTAAGTGTGAGATGTTCACCGACCATCAAAGTTTGAAGTATATCTTCACTCAAAAAGAACTTAACTACCGTCAGCGTAGATGGTTGGAGCTGATCAGTGATTACGACTTAGATATAATCTACCATCCAGGTAAAGCTAATCTAGTAGCAGATGCTCTAAGTCGCAAGGCAGTTTTGTTTTCACTCTGTAAGAATAATGCTTTGATCAGAGACTTCGAAAAATTGAATATTGAGCCAATCAAATCTGCTGATCTATGCAATTTATTAGGTGCTATTCAATCTGAGTCACCTCTTCGATCAAGAATAATTGAGGCCCAGAAAGAAGATCCTTCTTATTCTCAATTAGTTACAAATATTAAAAATGGTAAGAGATCTGAACTATGCCTCGATGCGGAAGGAGTGATTTTCCAGAAATCTAGGTTATGGGTTTCTAAAAGCTTACAATTACAGGTATTATCTGAAGCTCATAACTCTAGTTATACTGTGCACCCTGGTAGTGGTAAAATGTATCAAGATCTCAAACAAACGTTTTGGTGGTCCGGCATGAAACGGGATATAGCCATTTACATTTCCGAGTGTCATCCTTGTTCATTAGTTAAGGACGAACACCAGAAGCCTAGTGGTCTTCTTAGACCCCTCGACATTCCTGAATGGAAATGGTCCGATATCTCTATGGACTTCATTACAGGCTTGCCTAAGAGTAGATCGGGTTCTGACTCTATCTGAAATAGCAAAATGCCTACAATTTCACAGTAATTTTTAAGAAATTCTAGGCATTTTGCAATTTTAAGCGCTGCAGCACCCTGAATCGCGCTGGAGCGCTTTTCCAGCGGGAACACGGGGGATCGCTTTTTGCGCGGTAACATGCGGCTAAAATAAGTTCACATTTGATATAATTCTGTCCCACTAGGGTCCAAGGGACCTTAAAATACCAAAATCGTGAAGTTTTGGCCATTTCAGCCAAAACTGCGCAGTTTTTAAGGAATTCATGGTATTTTGCAATTTCAGGTGCTATAGCGTGCTGCAGAGCCCTGGAGCGCTCTATAGCGCTTTTCACCCGGCAGCACTTTTCGCGCTGCAGCGCCCTACAGCGCTTTTCGTGCGTTAGCGCTTTTCACGCGTAGCTAAAAAGGTTCAGATTTTGCTATAATTGAGTCCCACTAGGGTCCTAGGGAACTTAAAATACCAAAACCATGAAGTTTTAACCATTTCAGCCAAAACTAAGCAGTTTTTAAGAAATTCTTATTATTTTGCAATTTCAGGCGCTGCAGCGCGCTGAATCACGCTAGAGCGCTTTTCTCGCTACAGGGAGTGGCTAAAATAAGTTCACATTTGATATAATACAATCCCGCTAGGGTCCAAGGAACCTTAAAATTCAAAAACTATGAAATTTTGGCCATTTCAGCCAAAACTAGGCAGTTTTTAAGAAATTCAAGGCATTTTGCAATTTTAGGCGCTGCAGCGCACTGAATTATGCTGTAAAGCTTTTCGCGCGGTAGTGCGTAGCTAAAATAGGTACACATTTGATATAATTCAGTCCCACTAGGGTCCAAGGGACCTTAAAATACAAAAACTGTGAAATTTTGGTCATTCAAAACAAAACTGGGCAGTTTTTTTAGAAATTTTAGGCATTTTGCAATTTCAGGCGCTGCAGTGCGCTGAATCACACTGGAGCGCTTTTTGAGCAGCAGCGCACAGGAGCGCTTTACACATTGCAGTGCGCGGTAGCGATTTTCGTGCAGCAACGCGCGGCTAAATTAGGTTCACATTTGATATAATTCAGTCTCATTATGGTCCTAGGGACCTTAAAATATAAAACTATGAAGTTTGGCAATTTCAGTCAAAACTGGGTAGTTTTTAAGAAATTCTAGGCATTTTGTAATTTCAGACAATGCAGCGCGCTAAATCGCGCTTGAGCGCTTTTCGCATGGCAGCGCGCGGTAGCGTTGCAGAGCGCTGTAGCGCTTTATACGCAATAGCCTGCGGCTAAAATAAGTTCACATTTGATATAATTCAGTCCCACTAGGGTCCTATGGACCTTAAAATCCCAAAACTGTGAAGTTTTGGCCATTTCAGCCAAAACTATGTAGTTTTTAAGAAATTCTTAGCATTTTGTAATTTCAGGCGCTCCAGCGCGTTGAATCGCGCTGGAGCATTTTTCGCGTGGCATCGCGCAGGAGCGCTTTTCGTGATGCAGCGCGCGGTATGGCTTTTCGCGTGGCAGCACGCGGTATCATTTTTCGTACTCCAGCGCGCGGCTAAAATAGGTTCACATTTGATATAATTGAGTCCCACTAGGGTCCTAGGGACCTTAAAATATCGAAATCGTGAAGTTTTGGCCATTTCAGCCAAAAATAAGCAGTTTTTAAGAAATTCTTGGCATTTTGCAATTTCAGGCATTGCAGCGCACTGAATCGCACTGGAGTGATTTTCGCATGGTAACGCGCGGTATCGCTTTGTCGCGCTACAGTGCTCGGTAGCTCTTTTCGCGCCGCAGGGCGCAGTAACATTTTCGCGCTCTAGCGCACGGCTACAATAGGTTCACATTTGATATAATTCAGTCTCGCTAGGGTTCTAGGGACCTTAAAATACAAAATCGGGAAGTTTTGGCCATTATAGCCAAAACTGGGCAGTTTTTAACAAATTCAAGGCATTTTGCAATTTCAGGCGCTGAATCGCGCTGGAGCGATTTTTGCTCGGCAGCGCGCGGTAACACTTTTCACGCTGCAGAGTGCTGTAGCACTTTTTACGCAGGAGCGCGTGGCTAAAATAAATTCATATTTGATATAATTCAGTCCCACTAGGGTCCAAGGGACCTTAAATGTGGCGCCCCGCACCCTTAATCCCACCGAAGGATTAGGTTAAGGGTGGGGTGTCACTCTGGCTAGCCCCTCACTTATCATTAGATTAGGATAGACTCCATAATCCACCTGATTAGGGAAGGGTTAACACAGAGTCAAACTAACAATTACTGTATAAGTAAACAAACAGAGTGCGGAAGTAATTTAAGGAAATGTAAACCATCCAAGTATCACAAGGCAAATAGGAAAGAAAAATAGAACTCAGAATATAAGTATACAATCCAAAAATCACAGTCAATAGTACCTGTATTATTACATGATTAAAAATGTTTAAATATTATGAAAATTACTCATCCTCACTTGAAATATAAGGGAACTAGACGGCAGTTTCTTCCACGGGCTCCTCCTCTGAGTAAGGCTCCACACCTAACTCCTGCTCGTCTAACTGAAAGGAGTCTGCCATTGTCGGTTTCACAATGTAGGGCCCCAGCCAAAGAAAAGAAAAATATGGTTAGACAATTGTCTGAGTACATTTTAAGCTGATGAATTATTATAAGTGTTAAGTAATATCACCATTTGACAACATCTAAGCAACATATATATATGAAAGGAGCAGCAAGCAATACAAAGGAAATAGGGAAGCTATAAATCATCATTTATAACTTAAGCAAAGAAAAAGGAAAGAGGCTAAGGCATGCCTCGCATACAAACTAAACAAGGAGGGGCATATAATATACATAACTAAACATGTGCTGTAAGAAAAGTACTATATCCTAAATATGCTGGTGATCAACAGAAATATGCTAATTAAAAATAAACAACTTAGCAATGGTAAGTACATATAGCAGTAAGATACTAACATCCTAAATAGGTATATCAAGCAGTACAAGAAAATAGCTTGCTGAAAAAGAATACTGAAAAGCAAACAACAATAACTGCATATAAAACCATAAGTGCACAATCTGCCATACAGAAAAGAGCTACACAAGCTCACCAAACAGGGCTGAAGATCTTAGCATCAATACGGCTAGGGCGGTTCCTAGCATGATACGGCTAAGGCAACAACAGTTAACATAGAAGGCCCTAACACAGTATGGCTAGGGCGGTTCCTAGCACGATACGGTTAGGTCACCAACTAGAAGGCCCTAACACAGTACGGCTAGGGCAGTTCCTAGCACGATACGGTTAGGTCACCCACAGTCATACCCGAATTATCCTAGCACAGTACGGCTAGGGCGGTTCCTAGCACGATACGGCTAGGACAACAATCAGTATGAGCAAAAGAACACTGAGAGGCAGCTCAAATATATCAAATCATTATCTTCTCATTAATTACTTTAATATTTTCATAAGGAATCTAAGGAGTCTCCATATTTTCCTAATAGTTTATTTATGCATCAAAAATCTTGTATGACATGCTCAAGAAAATATGGCACAAAAGTACAATGAACGCGTAGTAACAAAGTATCAAAGTAAGCAAAGGACTCTACTAAACATGGTGATATCAGTTATTTTCTACTTAACCTTCTAACTATTCCAAGTTACACAAGTTCAGGATCACTGTTTTCCTACTATCGAGTGTAACCCAGAAATTCATACTTATAAGTTAAAAAGGATTGGAACTGTTCAGGTTCCAATCTAGCTCAATCAGATAGACGACTACGAGTTAAATAAATAAATCATACGTCCTAATTTTGTAAATTTAGACGTCCTAACTAAGATCTGATCAAGATCTTCTAAACCTATAGATTATGGATTAAATGCTATGATAATTAGGTTTAATCACATAATCCAAAGGATAAGGCCTAGGTTCTAGGTTTTATTCTATAGGTGATCTACTAGTTATGGCAAACCCTATTAAGTAATCAAACTTAATAGGATGAATCTCCTACCTTAAATCTAGAGTTAAAAAACAAAATAATCAGAATGAATTGTAAAATAAAAGAAAGCCTAAAAACTAATAAACCAAGGTTTTACCTATTGGGTAACCCAATTTACCCAATGAATGAACTCTAACCTATGATCTATTCCTATTCTCAGGAAAGGTCCTTAAGGTGTAGTGCTTAAGATTCAGCAGAAATTATTGGAATCTGACTTAAGGGTTGATTTTACTCACTTGATTAATATTAAGAAGATTTTAACATTAGTCTTGGCATTCTGGGATGCTATATAAAGGGTAAGGGTACTTAATCCAATCTTAGGGCAAAATGACCATTTTGCCCATACTTTAAGGGTCAAAAAGTCAACTTTTGACTTAGTGGTCAGAATTGATTTCTCTTAGTTCCAATTGATTCCTTACTGTCTAACTTGAAAATAGACAGTAAGTACGCCTAAATCGGGCGAGAAACGGTCAAGTTATGACTAAAATAAGGCTAGGGGTAATTTGGTCATTTACCTAAATTTCTAGGGTTCAAATCCTAAATATTATTTTGTTATAATGATGACATTGAAAGTCTAGGCTGGTTAGCATATTGAATTTTCAATTCGGAGTTGATTTGACTAAGTTATGGCCGTTTGAAATCTAGGGGCATTTTGGTCAATTTTACTAAAGTCAACTCTAAATTCTAGGGTTAACTTTTTATCCTGATATCCGGATGAGAAAACTAATACTACTACGGTAATGGGGCCGCTCTCCTGAGCATTTTACACGTGGCACATCCAGAGACTGCCACGTGGCACTGTGGACCCCACGGGCTGCTGACTCAGCTCGGCTGACTGGTCAGTGGGCCCACCTGACACGTGGCCCTGCCAGAGGCTGCCACGTGGCACTGTGGGTCCCACGGCTGCTGACTCAGCTCGGGTGACGGGGCTGTGGACCCCCCACTTGACACATGGCGGGCCCTGAGGCAGCTACGTGGCTCGGCGGACCGAACCCCGACCCATTTGTGGGTTTGGTGCGCCCGATCGGAACGGTGGATGTGAAGATGACATCCTAATCTACCTATCCTACAATTATTGTAATGATCGAACGGTAAACGAGGGAGATCGGGGTACCTGAAGGTCAGATCGGCGAAGGAAATCGGCAGAAAAATAAGGCTGACTTCGGGGCTTGATTTCGGTTTGATCCGGGCTCCGATTTGTGCAAACTCGGAGCCTAAGGGTCGGCCGAGGTCTTATATACCGGACGGCGACCTCACCGAGGTCTAGATGCCAGCCGGATTGGCCATCATCCGCGACGGGCCGCCACGTGTACGCGGGCGGAGTCGTCGAGGAAGACGACTCCGCAGTCGTTGGATCTGGGCCAATCCAACGGCTGGGATGGCGCGGCCCAGATTGACGGCGCCGTCAGCTATAGTGACGGGTCCATTAAATACTTAACGGCAAACCGTTAAGTATTAAAATATTATTATTTTTATTTTATTTTTTTTTTGAAAAATTCCCAGAAAATTTTGAACATGTTTTTGCTAGCTAAATTGGGGTCAAGGAATTCAATGGCGCAGTCGGATTTTTGATCCGACGAGTATTTTGATACCTCGATTTTCGTGATATTTTTATTATTAAAATATTCGTCAAAATTTCGATGACTTCCGATTGACACAAAAACTTCACCCCAAGCTAATTTGGGGTCAAGGAACGCAATGGCGGTGTCCATTTTTTGATCGGAGATCAATTTAAATAGGTTAATTTCTAGGGTTTCTGGATTTCTAGAAATCAGGATTTAATCCAAATTGACTCCTGATTTGGGTTAGGTTTAGGAGCTTGACTTCATCGACCTAATTAGCACGTCTAATTATGTTTAAGACTTAGGATTAATCCTAATTATCAAAAGTAAGAACATGGGTTGTTACATTAAAATATCAAAATAGTGAAGTTTTGGCCATTTCAGCCAAAACTAATTAGTTTTTAAGAAATTCTTGGTATTTTGTAATTTTAGGTACTGCAGCACGCTGAATTGCGCTGGAGCATTTTTCGAGCGGCAACACGTGGGAGTGCTTTTCACGCTGCAGCGTGCGGTATCGCTTTTAGCGTGTCAGCGTGTGGCTAAAATAGGTTCACATTTGATATAATTCAGTCCCACTAGGGTCCTAGGGACCTTAAAATACAAAAATCTTGAAATTTTTGCTTTTTCAGCCAAAATTGGAAAGTTTTTAAGAAATTCTAGGCATTTTGCAATTTTAGGCGCTGCGGCGCGCGGAATCGCGCTGGAACGCTTTTCGAGCTGCAGCACGCGGGAGTGGTTTTTGCATGGCAGCACGCAGTAACGCGTGGCTAAAATAAATTCACATTTGATGTAATTCAGTCCCACTAGGGTCCAAGGGAACCTTAAAATATCAAAACCTGGAAGTTTTGGCCATTTCAGCCAAAATTGTGCATTTGTTAAGGAATTCTGGGCATTTTGCAATTTTAAGTGTTACAGCACGCTGCAAAGCGCTGGAGCGCGCTGCAGCGCTTTTCCCCCGACAAGGCTTTTCGCACTTCAGCGCGTTACAGCGCTTTTCGTGTGGTAGCGCTTTTCGCGCGGTAGCGCATAGCTAAAAATGTTCACATTTGATATAATTGAGTCCCACTAGGGTCCTAGGGACCTTAAAATACCAAAACCGTGAAGTTTTAGCCATTTCAGCCAAAACTAAGCAGTTTTTAAGAAATTCTTAGAATTTTGTAATTTCAGGGCTACAGCGCGTTGAATCGCGCTCGAGTGCTTTTCGCGCTGCAGCGAGCGGCTAAAATAAGTTCAAATTTGATATAATACAGTCCCGTTAGGGTCCAAGGGACCTTAAAATACAAAAACTATAAAACTTTGGCCATTTCAGTCAAAACTGGGCAGTTTCTTAAAAATTCCAGGCATTTTGCAATTTCAGGCGCTGCAGCGCGCTAAATCACGCTAGAGCGCTTTTCGCGCGGTAGCGCACGGCTAAAAAAGGTACACATTTGATATAATTTAGTCCTGTGAGGGTCCAAGTGTAACAACCCTGGTTGTTATCTCGGCTAAATTTGGATTATTCAAACTAAACCAAGCCTTAATTTTAATTCCATTAGACTCAATGGGTGATTTAAACCTAACCCTAGAAGTTTGGAATCATTTGGAGCCAAAATGGAAAATTTGGTATTTTTGGCTATTGTTTAAGCTCTGACAAATGCCTAAATTATTTTGATCTCCAAATAAAAATTTGATTTCATTTTTGAATTCCTCATACCCTAATTAGCTAAGGGTGAAATTTTGGGAATTTTTGGAGCTCATTTGGTCCTAAATTGGATTTGAATTATTTAAGAATAATTATATATTATTTAAATGGATTTATTTTATTTTATTTAATTTAATTAATTATTTTTAATTAAGTGGGATTTGCTGTCGGGACCGTGGCAGATCCACTGCGGGGTCCCGACAGCGGGGCACCTTACCCATCAAATGGATGATCTTGCACGCATCTCAACGCGTTTAATCCAATGGCTCGCATACTGTGCGCCGTGATCTAATCCCATCCACCCGATCGGCATCTCAGATCGGATGCGTGAGATCTTCGCCACAGTTTCGTTAAGTTGAAGCCGCATCAGATCGTCTATTACCAACGGCTTCGAGGATCAGACGACGGAGGCGAATCCTACCACTATGGATCTTCATCTTCGAAGAGATCCCATCCCGACCGAGAAGATTTGCAGAAATTTGCCACATAACCTTGTCTGCCACTCCCCTCGCCAGGTCAGCTAGACTGTTAGCACCTTTTCGTAAGTGGTCGAGCTTAGTATGGCGACCCGGGAGGCCTGGACTCTCCCAATTCCAGGAAAATGGTAAGGACCCACGGGCCAAGCCAAGCTCCTTTCCCAAGCCCCGGTCTCCATTCCTAGGACTCCATGGCACCTATAACAACCTCCAGGACTTCACAGTGAGTCCCTTTGCTCACTGTGAATCCTCAATTCCCTAGCTGAAGGCCTGCTGGAGCTTCCATCACCTCGGCATTTTCTCGGCATTTCCAGAGCTTAGAACCGCTGATAGAGGGCCCGTCTGGTGTTCAAACCCCCTATGCACGTTTATCTAACCTTCAGAAAGCTCAGGAGCACTTCAATTCTCCTCAGTCAACCTTGCAATGCAACTTCAGGTACAGCCTTCCCCCATGGAAATTTCCTTAAGCTCCATTTGGTTTTTGCCCTCTGAATGAGCTCTGGATGTCGTCTAGGTTACCTTAGCCACCTAGAAACCCAATGTGATTGTCGCCTGGGGCTAAGCTAGCTCAGGTCGATCGTATCGATCGACTGAGCTAGCAGCCGAGCCAACGGCTGCGTCCGAGTAAGGAACCAGGCGATTGGTTGCGCCTCAGATTAAGATATGTTGGGGGTTCGACGCGTCTTGTACCCCTGAACGTGTAGGGATCAAACCCCAGTCGAATCGAGGACTCTATGAGGAGAATTTCCCCCTCACAGTCAGCCTGAGACGCCCGTATCGAAGGCGTCTTGGTCGAGTAGCACCCCATCGATCCAGAGGGATCCACATGGGGGTTCTTGGTCCAATCGACGCATCTTGACTCAGGGAACGTGTGGGGATCAAGCCGAGCCGCCGTTGTCATCTGTGCGCCAAGAATTTCAGCGCCGAAGTTCAGCGGGCTCAAAACCCATCGAAAGGAAGAAGAAGAAGTCGTGGGTCCTGGGCCGGGCCGACCCCCGACCCGCACGATTTGATTTCAGGCCGCGGCTAATTAATTAATTATAGGGTTGTATTTTTAAAGGTTATGCGATCAATTAATTAATTCATATAGTTTTAATTTAAATAAACATTCAGATTAAATTAATTGAATAACTTTGGCTATACTGATCCAAATGGTATGATCCAATATACCATTTAAATCAGAAAAATTCAAAGAATATAAATATAAAATAAAATCTCAGATCAATGGTTGGATTAATTATCCTTCTTAATCACTCCTTAATCACCTTAAATAAAGATTAGTGAAATTAACCCTAATTAGGCTTTTGATTTGGATGGAGGTTATTCCTAATGTCATATTAGGTCTATATTAACCTAAGTATAAGGTTGGATTGCCTTAAGAATGCCTATTTTCACTAATCATCATATTGGGCTTAATTAAGTAATTAATGATAATTAGTTTAATTAAGTGGTCAAAATTTTGAGATAAGTGAAACTCCTACCCTATTAATCAATATGAAATATATTAAGATAGACTGGGATCAATTTGGATAAGTAAACCCTAACATCCCAATTCTTGCCTTAAGAGGGGCATTTTGGTCATTTTGACCAAAATGTGTTTAAATGCTCCTTAAAGCTTGGAAATTTCAGTAAACTATCCTAAGGTTGATTAGAAATGTTCTCTGAACTCTTAGACTAATGGTAATGTTAATGTGATCATCAATTCAAGAAATCTCCACTTAATCCCTAATTAAGACACTTATATCTTAAGTGATCTTATAAGAGTCATTTGGCATTAATCCTTGAATCTAATAATTGAGATGATTAAATATCACCTTAATAAGTTCAGTGAAGTTAACCTAAGAGTTAAAACTTAAAATAAATGTAATTGGTAAAGTCTAAGTTAAAATATAATTTAGAATTTAAAGTGATCAAACATCAGATCCTTAGATCTTAAGTAGCCCTAAAAAGGTCAATATGAGTTTAATGTTAATCTAATGCTTAAAATTGTCAATTTCAACCTTAATAAGCTCTATATAGTTTAACTATGAACTTTGATCCTAAAAGAATCACAAATGAAAGCTCTTAAGATGAAACTCTAATTTAGAGATCTAAAGTGATCAAACCTCAGATCCTTAGATCTTAAGATCTTAGACTTAGATCTTCAATTTAAAATTGAACCATCTCCAATTGAAATTCTTTAATGATTGATTGTTTAATCCTTTGAAACCTTCCATGTGGGTATAGGATGATTTAACCTATAAGATAATGAAATTATCTTAAAGATTGAATATATATCTTAGATTCTCAAGTTCTTAGTCAATTATTTTATCTTATAATTAGTAAAATAGCCTTTCACTAAGTTCGTAGTTCCTGAATCTTTCAGCTTCTAGTATCCCTCACCTTTAATTTGGGTAATAAGTGTGAACCCTAGATCCTAGTTAGGATATTACCTTGGATTTAGGATTTGAACTCAGCATAGGGTTTAAGTTCTAAATCCTTAAATCTTGATTTACTTAATCAAGATTTGGGTAAGAGAGTAAAATATAAATAAATTAGTTCATTGATTTACTTATTTAAACCATATAGTCGTCACATGATTTTGGATTTGAACTTATTAAGTTGAAATATTAACTTTAAGGATGCAAATCTGAGATTCTACTCGATAGTTGGATATTGGAGATCCTAAACTTGTACCTTCTCAGAGTAGTTAGATTTGGAAATTAGATAACACCAGATATCACATAGTTTAGATTGAGTCTCTTGCTTACTTTAACTAGATTGCTTTGCATACCTTGGATATTGAGCTTTATTCCTTGAGCATAACTGGAGAACTTAGGATATGGGTGATACATCCTAAGTTAGTATTTGAATTGCATATCATTCAGTTATGGCAATATTTGCAGTTGGTAGAATATGTCCTAGCTTAATCTGCCTCTTCAGTAGTAGTATTGTATAGACTGGACTCAGACCTAGCATATTTGGATGGCTAGGCTGGGGATTGATTGATGGAGATTGGAGGCCCTGTATGGCCTATTGGCTGGTATGGTAGTACTATGTCTTAGGCTTATTGCTATTTTAGCTGGATTGTTCAGTATTGTTTTCTAATTTGCTTTGCCACATGCTTCAGTGGCCTTATTTTCAGTATTTTCCCACTTTGCCACATGTCTCAGTAGCTTTATATTTCATAGATTGATTTGCTTTTGCCACATGTCTCAGTGGCCTTTCTTATTCATATTAATCTGCATGTTGTATGTATACTATTATGGCTTATATATATGTATAAATAACATGTTTAGGATGCTAGAATTTTATCATGTTCAGTACTTGTGTTCTTTTATACTCAGCATATTTTAATGTGATCATAATCATATTAGGATCATAATTATTTTAGTAGTTGCAGTTACTTTTGCTTTTAGCCTCATCTTATTTATTTTGCATTACATGCTACTATAAATGGATAATTTATAGTTACCATTTCTTTCATAGCATGTTGCACCTATTACTGCTTGCATGTTTAGTTAAATTAAAATATGATATCTTTAAAATATGCAGTTCATTAAATCAGCCTAAAATGTGCTTAGATAATTGTCTAACTGTAACCATTCTATTTTGTTGGCTGGGGCCCTAGCATTTGTGATACCGATAAATGTCAAATTCAGACGTGTTCATGGGCAGTGTCGTAGAAGAGGAGCAGGTTCAGGAGGGGGATCGTGCTGCTGCTGATTAGATAGTTATTGCATTTTCATTTCAGTGAGATTGAGAGACATTTTCATTTTTCGTTAAACTTCAGGTTGTAATAATTAATTATGGGTGTATTTTATTTCTGCATTGTGATGAGTTACTATATTGCATTCTCTTTTCCTACTATATATGCTTGTAGATGTTACTCTATTATTCATCGCTTCTGCCACTTTAATATTTGTATATTGATGATGTTATAGTACTTGGTGACGAGTCATTGACTTAAGACAGGTTGTGTTTACCTAACTTTACTTAAGTTTTGGCTATTTTAGTCAAAACTCAGCAGTTTTTAAGAAATTCTAGGCATTTTGCAATTTCAGGCGCTGCAAGCGCCGCTAGAGCACTTTTCGCGCTACTGAGCGCTGTAGCGCTTTTTACGCAACAGCGCGCGGCTACAATAGGTTAACATTTAATATAATTCAGCCCCACTAGGGTCCCAAGGACCTTAAAATCCCAAAACCATGAAGTTTTGGCCATTTCAGCCAAAACTAAGTAGTTTTTAAGAAATTCTTGGCTTTTTGCAATTTCAGGCGCTGCAGCGCGCTGAATTGCGCTGGAGCACTGTTCGAGCAGCAGCTCGCGGGAGCGCTTTTCGCGCAGTAATGCGCTGCTAAAATAAGTTCACATTTGATTTAATTCAGTCCCACTAGGGTCCGAGGGACCTTAAAATCCCAAAATACTGAATTTTTGGCCATTTCAGCCAAAACTAAGTAGTTTTAAAAGAAATTCTTGGCATTTTGTAATTTCAGGCGCTGTAGCGCGCTGAATCGCGCTGGAGCATTTTTCGCGCGGCATCGCGCAGTAGCGCTTTTCGTGCTGCAGCGCATGGTATGGCTTTTTGTGGGCGGCACGCGGTATCGCTTTTCACGCTCTAGCGCACGGCTAAAATAGGTTCACATTTGATATAATTCTATCCCACTAGGGTCCTAGGTACTTTAAAATACCAAAACCGTGAAATTTTGGTTATTTCAGCCAAAACTGGGCAGTTTTTAAAAAATTATAGGCATATTGCAATTTCATGCGCTGCAGCGCGCTGAATCGCGCTGGAGCGCTTTTCGCGTAGCAACGCGCGTTATCGCTTTTCGCTCTGAAGTGCTCGGTAGCTCTTTTCGAGCCGCAGCGAGCGGTAGCACTTTTCGAGCTGTAGCACACGGCTACAATAGGTTCACATTTGATATAATTCAGTCTCGCTAGGGTCCTAGGGACCTTAAAATACC
Source organism: Gastrodia elata (assembly GCA_016760335.1). Classification (NCBI taxonomy): domain Eukaryota; kingdom Viridiplantae; phylum Streptophyta; class Magnoliopsida; order Asparagales; family Orchidaceae; genus Gastrodia; species Gastrodia elata. The sequence continues at coordinate 83,848 of JACERR010000081.1, forward strand.
AAAACCTTGAAATTTTGGCCATTTTAGTCAAAATTTGGCAATTTTTAAGAGATTCTAGGCATTTTGCAATTTCAGGCGCTGCAGCGTGCTAAATCGTGCTGGAACGCTTTTCTCGTGATAGCGCTTTTCACACGGCAGCGCGCAGTTAAAATAGGTTCACATTTGATATAATTCTGTCCCACTATGGTCGAAATACCAAAACCGTGAAATTTTCGCCATTTCAGCCAAAACTGGGCAGTTTTTAAGAAAATCAAGGCATTTTGCAATTTTAGGCGCTGCAACGCGCTGAATCGCGCTGGAGCGCTTTTCGCGCTGGTGCGCTTTTCACGCTGGAGGCGTTTTTCGCGCTGGAGTGCTTTTCGCGCTACAGTGCGCAATAGCGCTTTTCAAGCTGTAGAGCGCTGTAGAGCTTTTTATGCAGCAGTGTGCGGCTAAAATAAGTTCACATTTGATATAATTCAGTCCCACTAGGGTCCAAGGGACCTTAACATCCCAAAACCGTGAAGTTTTGGCCATTTCAGCCAAAACTAAATAGTTTTTAAGAAATTCTTGGCATTTTGCAATTTCAAGCACTGCATCGCACTAAATCGCGCTGGAGCATTTGTCGAGCAGCAGCGCACGGGAGTGCTTTTCTTGCTGCATGCACGGTATCGCTTTTCGCACGGCAGCACGTGACTCAAATAGGTTCACATTTGATATAATTCAGTCCCACTAGGGTCCTAAGGACCTTAAAATATCAAAATCGTGAAGTTTGGCCATTTCATTCAAAACTGGGAAGTTTTTAAAAAATTCTACGCATTTTGCCATTTCAGGCGATGCAATGCGCTGAATCGCCCAGGAGTGCTTTTCGAGCGGCAGCGCGCGGGAACGCTTTTCTCGCTGCAGCAAGCGGTATCGCTTTTTGTGCGGCAGCACGCGGCTAAAATAGGTTCACATTTGATATAATTCAGTCCCACTAGGGTCCTAGGGACCATAAAATACCAAAAAAATTGTGAAATTTTGGCTATTTTAGCCAAAACTTGGTAGTTTTTAAGAAATTTTAAGCATTTTACAATTTCAGGCGCTGCAACACGCTGAATCGCTCTGGAGCGCTTTTAGAGCGGGAGCACGCGGGAGCACTTTTTGCGCGAAAACGCGTGGCTAAAATAAATTCACATTTGATATAATTCAATCCCACTAGTGTCCAAGGGACCTTAAAATACTAAAACCGTGAAATTTTGGATATTTCAGCCAAAACTGCGTAGTTTTTAAGGAATTCTAGGCATTTTGCAATTTCAAGCGTTACAAACGCGCTGTAAAGCGCTGGAGCGCGCTGTAGCACTTTTCACGCTGTAGGGCTTTTCGCGCTGCTGCGCGCTATAGCCATTTTCGTGTGGTAGCACTTTTTACACGGTAGCGCGCAGCTAAAAAAGTTCGCATTTGATATAATTGAGGCCCTTTAGAGTCCTAAGGACCTTAAAATACCAAAACCGTGAAGTTTAAGCCATTTCAGCCAAAACTAAGCAGTTCTTAAGAAATTCTTAATATTTTGTAATTTCAAGCGTTGCAGCGGGCTGAATCGCGCTGGAGCGCTATTCGCGCGGTAGAGCTTTCGCGCGACAGTGCGCAGTAGCACTTTTTGCGCAGCAGCGTGCGGTTTGCGCTTTTTGCGCTGCAGCGCGCAGCTTAAATAGGTTCACAATTGATATAATTTAGTTCCGGTAGGGTCTAAGGGACCTTAAAACACAAAAACTGTGAAATTTTCGCCATTTCAGCCAAAACTGAGCAGTTTTTAAGAAATTCCAGGCATTTTGCAATTTCAGGCGCTCCAGCGCGCTGAATCACGCTGGGGCACTTTTCGCGCGGGAGCGCGCAGTAGTACTTTTCGTGCGGCGGTGCGCGGCTAAAATAGGTACACATTTGATATAATTCAGTCCCACTAGGGTCCAAGGGACCTTAAAATAATAAAACTGTGAAGTTTTGGCATTTTAACCAAAACTAAGCCGTTTTTAGGAAATTCTTTACATTTTATAATTTAAGGCGTTGCAACGCGCTGAATCGCACTGGAGTGTTTTTTGCGCGGGAGCGCTTTTCGTGCAGCAGCAGCGCGGTATGGATTTTCATGCGGCAGCATGCAATAGCGCTTTTCGCGCGGTAGCTCGCGGCTAAAACAAGTTCATATTTGATATAATTTAGTCCCACTAGGGTCCAAGGGACCTGAAAATACAAAAACTGTGAAATTTTGGCCATTTCAGCCAAAACTGGGCAGTTTTTAAGAAATTCTAGGCATTTTGTAATTTGAGGCATTGCAGCGCGCTGAATCGCGCTGGAGCGCTTTTCTAGCGGCAGCGCGCGAGAGAGCTTTTAGCGCGCCAGCACGCGGCTAAAATAAGTTCACATTTGATATAATTCAGTCCCATTTGGGTCCTATGGAGCCAAAAAAATTGTGAAATTTTGGCTATTTCAGCCAAAACTAGGGAGTTTTTAAAAAATTCTAGGCATTTTGCAATTCCAGGCGCTACAGCGCGCTAGATCGCACTGCAGCGCTTTTCGAGCAGTAGCTCGCGGGAGCGGTTTTTGCGCGGCAGGGCACGGTAGCGCTTTTCGCGCAGTAACGTGCGGCTAAAATAAGTTCACATTTGATTTAATTCTGTCCCACTAGGGTCCAAGGGACCTTATAATCCCAAAATCGTGAAGTTTTGGCCATTTCAGCCAAAACTAAGTAGTTTTAAGAAATTCTTGGCATTTTGCAATTTCAGGCACTGCAGCGAGCTAAATCGTGCTGGAGCGTTTTTCGTGCAGCAGCGTGCAGTAGCGCTTTTCATGCGGCACCGCGCGGGAGCGCTTTTCGCGCTACAGCGCGGTTAAAATAGGTTCACATTTGATATAATTCAGTCCCACTATGTTCCTAGGGACCTTAAAAAACCAAAACCTTGAAATTTTGGGTATTTCAGCCCAAACTGGACAGTTTTTAAGAAATTATAGGCATTTTGCAATTTCAGGCGCTGCAGCGCGCTGAATCGCACTGGAGCGCTGTTCGAGCGGGAGCACGCTGGAGCGCTTTTCGTGTGGTAGCGCGCTGTACTGCTTTTCGTGCAGCAGCGCGCGACTAAAATAGGTTCACATTTTATATAATTCAATCCCACTAGTATCGTAAGGACCTTAAAATACCAAAATCATGAAGTTTTAGCCATCAACCAAAACTGGGCAGTTTTTAAAAAAATTTGGGCATTATGAAATTTTAGTAGTTACAGCTCGCTGCAGTGCGCTGGAGCGCGCTTTAGCGCTTTTTGCACGTTAGCACGCGGTAGCATTTTTTGCGCTCCAGCGCACAGGAGCGCTTTTCGCGCGGCAGTGCGCGGCTAGAATAGGTTCACATTCGATATAATTCAGTCCCACTAAGGTCCTAGGGACATTAAAATACCAAAACTGTGAAATTTTGCAATTTCAGGCGCTGTAGCGCGCTGAAGCGCGCTAGAGCGCTTTTCACGCGGTAGGGCTTTTTACGCGGTAGCGCTTTTCGCGCTGCAGTTCTCGGGAGCGTTTTTGCGCGGCAGCGCGCGGTATTGCTTTTCGCGCTCCAGTGTGCGACTAATATAGGTTAACATTTGATATAATTTTGTCCCACTAGTGTCGTAGGGACCTTAAAATACCAAAATCATGAAATTTTGGCTATCAGCCAAAACTGGGCAGTTTTTAAAAAATTCTGGGTATTTTGAAATTTTAGTAGTTACAGCTCGCTGCAGTGCGCTGGAGAGCGCTTTAGCGCGCAGTAGTGTTTTTTGTGCTGCAGCACACGGGAGCGCTTTTTGCGCGGCAGTGCGCGGCTAGAATAGATTCACATTCGATATAATTCAATCCCACTAAGGTCCTAGGAACATTAAAATACCAAAACTGTGAAATTTTGGCTATTTCAGCCAAAACTGTACAATTTAAAAGAAATTCTAGGCATTTTGCAATTTCAGGCGCTGCATTGCGCTGAATCGCGCTGGAGGGCTTTTCGAGCGGCAGGGCGCAGGAACGCTTACGGCTGTAACCCGCGGTAGCGCTTTACACGCGCAGGTGCGCGGCTTAAATAAATTCACATTTGATATAATTCAGTCCCACTAGGGTCTTAGGAACCTTAAAAAATTGTGAAATTTTGGCTATTTTAGCCAAAACTGGGCAGTTTTTAAGAAATTATAGGCATTTTGTAATTTCAGGTGCTGCAGCGCGCTGAATCGCGCTGGAGCGCTGTTCGAGCGATAGCACGCGGGAGCGCTTTTCGCCCGGCAACGCACATTAGCGCTTTTTGCGCGGTAACGCGCGACAAAAATAAGTTCACATTTGATATAATTCAGTCCCACTTAGGTCCAAGGGACCTTAAAATACCAAAACCGGGAAGTTTTGGCCATTACAGCCAAAACTGCGCAGTTTTTTACGAAATTCCTAGCATTTTGCAATTTCAGGCGTTATAGCACCTGCAAAATGCCGGAGCGCACGGTAGTGCATTTCGCGCGGCAGCGCTTTTCGCGCTGCGGCGCGCGGCTAAAATAGGTTCACCTTTGATATAATTCAGTCCCACTAGGGTCCAAGGGACCTTAAAATACCAAAACTGTGAAGTTTTGACAATTTCAGCCAAAACTTCATCGTTTTTAAGGAATTCTGGGCATTTTGCAATTACAGGTATTATAGCACGCTGGAGAGCGCTGTAGCCCTTTTCGCGCATCAGTGTGCTGAAGCACTTTTCGCACTGTAGCGCACAGCTTAAATATGTTCACATTTGATATAATTGAGTCCCATTAGGGTCATAGGGACCTTAAAATTCCAAAACCATGAATTTTTGTCCATTTTAGCCAAAAGTAAGCAGTTTTTAAGAAATTCTTGGCATTTTGCAGTTTCAGGGGCTGCTGCGCGCTGAATCGCGCTGGAGCGCTGGTCGCTCGGCAACGTGCGGTTGCGCCTTTCGCGCAGCAGCGCTCGGTTAAAATAGGTTGAAATTTGATATAATTATGTACCACTAGGGTCCTAAGGACCTTAAAATTTCAGAACCGTGAAATTTTGGCCATTTCAGCCAAAACTGGGCAGTTTTTAAGAAATTCTAGGCATTTTGCAAATTCAGGCGCTGCAGCGCGCTGAATCGCGCTGGAGCGTTTTTCAAGCAGCAGTGCACGGGAGCGCTTTTCGTGCGCCAACGCGTTGCTAAAATAAGTTCACATTTGATATAATACAGTCCCACTAGTGTCCTCGGGACCTTAGAAAACCGTGAAATTTTGGCTACTTCAGTCAAAACTGGGCCGTTTTGAAGAAATTCTAGGCATTTTGCAATTTCAGGTGCTGCAGCGCGCTGAATCGCGTTGGAGCACTTTTTGCGCGGCAGCACACGGTAGCATTTTTTGCGAGGCAGTGTGCAGCTAAAATAGGTTCACATTTGGTATAATTTAGTCCCGCTAGGGTCCTAGGGACTTTAAAATACAAAACCGTGAAGTTTTGGCCATTTCAGTCAAAACTGGGCAGTTTTTAAGAAATTATATGCATTTTGCAGTATCAGGCGCTGCAGCGTGCTGAATCGCACTGGAGCGCTTTTCGCGCGGCGGCGGGCGGGAGCGCTTTTCGCCGACAGTGCGCAGTATGGATTTTCGCACGGTAGCTCACGCCTAAATTAGGTTCACATTTGATATAATTCAGTCCCACTAGGGTCCTTAGAATACAAACACTGTGAAATTTTGATCATTTGAGATAAAACTGGGCAATTTTTAAGAAATTATAAGCATTTTACAATTTCAAGCACTGAATCGCGCTAGAGCGCTTTTCGCGCGATAGCGCTTTTCGCGGGGTAGCGCTTTTCGTGCTGAAGCGCGCGGTAGCGCTTTTTGCGCAACAGCGCACAGCTAAAATACATTCACATTTGATATAATTATGTCCCACTAGGGTCCTAGCAACCTTAAACTTCCAAAACTATGAAATTTTGGCCATTTCAGCCAAAACTGAGAAGTTTTTAAGAAATTTTAGACATTTTACAGTTTCAAGCGCTCCAGCGCGCTTAATCGAGTTGGAGAGATTTTTGCACGGCAGCGCGCTGGAGCGCTTTTCGCTCTGCAACGTGCAGTATGGCATTTTACGCGGTAGCGCGCAATAGCGGTTTTTGCGCGGTAGCTCGCGGCTAAAATATGTTCACATTGATATAATTCAGTCCCACTAGGGTCCAAGGGACCTTAAAAGACAAAAACCGTAAAATTTTGGCCATTTCAGCTAAAATTGGGCAGTTTTTAAGAAATTCTATGCATTTTGCATTTTCAAGCGCTGCAGCACGCTGATTCGTGCTGCAGCACTTTTCGGGCGGCGGTGCGTGGTAGCGCTTTGCGCAGCAGCGCGCGGCTAAAATAGGTTCATATTTGATTTAATTCAATCCCACTAGGGTCCAAGGGACCTTAAAATATAAAAACCTTGAAGTTTTAGCCATTTCAGCAAAAACTAAGCAATTTTTAAGAAATTATTGGCATTTTGTAATTTCAGGCGCTGCAGTGCGCTGAATCGCGCTGGAGCGCTTTTCGCGCGGTAGCGCGCAGTATGGCTTTTCGCACGGCAGCCCGCGATAAAGCTTTTCGCGTGGCAACTTGCAGCTAAAATAGGTTTACATTTGATATAATTCAGTGCCACTAGGATCCAAGGGACCAGAAAATACAAAAACTATGAAATTGTGGCCATTTCAGCCAAAATTAGGCAGTTTTAAGAAATTATAGGCATTTTGCAATTTCAGGCGCTGCAGCGCGCTGATTCGCGCTGGAGCGCTTTTCGCGCAGTAGCGCGTGGCTAAGATAAGTTCACTTTTGTTATAATTCAGTCCCACTAGGGTCCCAGGGATCTTAAAATAAAAAAATTGTGAAGTTTTGGCAATTTCAGCCAAAACTAAGCAGTTTATAAGAAATTGATGGCATTTTGCAATTTCAGACGCTGCAGCGCGCGATAGCGCTTTTCGAGAGGCGGCGCGCGATATCGCTTATCGCGCGGCAGCGCACAGATAGAATAGTTTTACATTTGATATAATTCTGTCAAACTAGGGTCCTAGGGATCTTAAAATACCAAAACCGTGAACTTTTGGCCATTTCTTCCAAAACTAGCCAGTTTTTAAGAAATTATATGCATTTTGCAATTTAAGGCGCTGCAGCGCGCTGAATCACGCTGGAGTGCTTTTAGCGCGGGAGAGCTTTTTGCGAGGCTAAAATAGGTTCATATTTAATATAATTCAGTCCCACTAAGGTCTTAGGTACCTTAAAATACCAAACCCGTAAAATCTTTGCTATTTCAGCCAAAACTGGGCAATTTTTAAGAAATTTTAGGCATTTTGCAATTTGAAGCGCTGCGGGAGCGCTTTTTCCTTGGCGGCGCGCGGGAGTGCTTTTCGTGCTGCAGGGCGTGGTAGCGCTTTTCGCGCTGCAGCGCGCGGTAGCGCTTTTCGCGTAGCAGCACGTGACTAAAATAGGTTCACATTGATATAATTCTGTCCCACTAGAGTCCTTGGGACCTTAAAATCCCAAAACCGTAAAATTTTGGCCATTTTAGCCAATACCAGAAAGTTATTAAAATATTATAGGCATTTTGCAATTTCAGGTGCTGCAGTGCGCTGAATTGCGCTGGAGCGCTTTTCGCGTGGTAACGCTTTTCGTGTTGCAGCGTGCAGTATGGGTTTTCGCGCGGCGGTGCGCGATAGCGCTTTTCGCTCGGCCGCGCGCGGGAGCGCTTTTTGTGCTGTAGCGCTCGGTAGCGTTATTCGCGCAGCAGCGCGTGGTTAAAATAGGTTCACATTTGATTTAATTATGTCCCACTAGAGTCCTAGGGACCTTAAAATACCAAAACCATGAAATTTTGGTAATTTCAGCCAAAAGTGGGAAGTTGTTACCAAATTCTAAGCATTCTGCAATTTCAGGCGCTGCAGCGCGCTGAATTACGCTAGAGCACTTTTCATGCGACAGCGCGTGGTATGACTTTTCGCGCGGCAGCTCGTGCCTAAATTAGGTTCACATTTGATATAATTCTGTCGCACTAAGTTCCAAGGGTCCTTAGAATACAAAAATCAGGTAATTTTGGCCATTTTAGCCAAAACTGGGTAGTTTTTCAGAAATTCTAGGCATTTTGCAATTTCAGGTGCTGCAGCGCGCGCTGAATCGCGCTGGAGCACTTTTCGAGTGGCAGCGCGCGGGAGCGCTTTTCGCGCTGCAGCACGCGGTAGCGCTTTTCGCACGGGAACACGTGGCTAAAATAGGTTCACATTTGATATAATTCAGTCCCACTAAGGTCCTAGGGACCTTAAAATACTAAAACCGTGTAATTTTGGCCATTTCAGCCAAAACTGGGCAGTTTTTAAGAAATTCTAGGCATTTTGCAATTTCAAGCGGTGCAGCGCTTTACGCTCGGCGGCACGCGGGAGCGCTTTTCAAGCTGTAACGTGTGGTAGCACTTTTCGCGCAGCAACATGCGGCTAAAATAGGTTCACATTTGATATAATTATGTCACACTAGAGTCATAGGGACCTAAAAATACCAAAACTATGAAATTTTGGCCATTTTAGCCAAAACTAGGTAGTTTTTAAAACATTCTAAGCATTTTGCAATTTCAGGCGCTGCAGCCTGCTGAATCGCGCTGGAGCGCTTTTAGCCCGGCAGTGCACGGTAGCGCATTTCGTGCTGTAGCGCACGATAGCGCTTTTCGCGCGGTAGCGCGCGGTTAAAATAGGTTTACAGTTGATATAATTCTGTCCCACTAGGGTCCTAGGGACCTTAAAATACCAAAACCATTAAATTTTGGCAATTTCAGCCAAAACTGGGAAGTTCTTAAGAAATTCTAAGCATTTTGCAATTTAGGCGCTGCAGCACGCTGAATCGCACTGGAGCGCTTTTCGCGCGGCAGCGCGCAGTAGCTCTTTTTGCGCTGCAGAGCGCGGTAGCGCTTTTCGCGCAGCATTTGATATAATTCTAGGTTCACATTTTCACGCAGAATTTGATATAATTCTAGGCTCACATTTTTGCGCTTTTCGCGCGGTATCACTTTTCGCACTCCAGTGCGCGACTAACATAGGTTCACATTTCATATATTCTATCCCATTAGGTTCCTAATGTAACAACCCAGGTTGTTACTTTGCTCAATTAAGACTAATTTAAGTCTTAATTAAGGTTCTAAGTCACTAATTAAGTAATTTAGAACTCGCTTCTGAAGGCTAGGTCAAACCAGAAGTCAATAAAGTCAAATCTGGAATTCTGGAAAATCCCAAACCCTAGGAAATTGAGTTTTTATCTAGACCTCAAATCAAAAATTTGACTTCGCCATTGCATTTAGAACACCCAAATTAGCTGGGGGTGAAATTTTGGAGGCATTTGGAAGTCGTTGGATTTTTGTCGAATATTTTAATATTATTTAAATACTCTAAATAATCAAATAAATAAATACTCGTCGAAACGAAAATCTGAGTGCGCCGTTGCGTTCCTCACCCTTCAATTAGCTAAGGGTGATTTATTGGAAATTTTTGGGATTCATTTAATAAGTTAAAATTAATTAATTAAATCTGAATAATTTAATTTAAATATTATTATTTAAATATGGCATTTAACGGCGCCCTCCACTTACAGCTAACGCCGTCGCCCTAACTCTAACTCCACCGTTCGATCCGACGGACACTGAGGTCCGTTCGATCGGAAGATCGAACGGACGGAGGTCATCGTTCTCGCGGAACATCCGCGTGGCGCGAGCGCTGGCGCGCGGCACGCCAGATCTCCTCCACACCCCTGTCGCCACTCTAGCACCGTTTAGGACCTTAATTTAAGTCTCGGATCTCTTCCTCGTGAGTCTGCGCTATCGAAGACCCATGACAGACGAAGAAACTCTCGTTCGAGGATTTGCAGTAGTCCGAGCCGTCCAATTTGAGGTACCCTCTACCTTTCAATCTATGCTTCCAAACCAAAAATTTCTTCGAATGCCTATTTCATAGTCCAGATTGATTGTTTAGCGAACCCGATCGAGTCGATCAGGTCTGATTAGCCCGAATTTGACAAAAATGCAACAGTAGAAACCGTTACTCACCGAGCATAAAGGATCTAGGGTTAGGTATTGCAGAAGCTGTAGTTCTTTTCCGGCGACGTTCAAGACCTTTCGATCGGTATACGGCTCGCCCTCCGGTGACGACGATTGCGCCGCCATTTTTGATGCCCTAAGACGCCGCTCTCGGTCTGTCACGAGGACGAAGATCTTTTCAGGCCGGTCGGGTCGGCCCGGGCCCGGCCCGTGGCCCGAGCCTGCGGCGCTTCAGCTGCCGCAGCGAGACCCACCACATGACGCAAGACCAATCGCAGAGCGACACGTGGTCTGCGATGTCAGCAGTTTGGTAGTGGGACCCGCCGTCGTCTGCCGCGCCAATAAGAGGCTGCCACGTGTCTGCAGAAAATAATTAAATCAATCATATATATATTTATACGTCAGTTAATAATATCTGAATTAATTATATAAATGTATAATATAATAACAGAATTATTTAACTTAAATTAAATCAGTAAAATTAATTTAATTAATTCTAAAATTTTAAACCTTAATAACTCCTAAAATACTCATCCAAATTATGCAAATAAATATACCAAATTGATTAGAAAAATATAAGTAATTTATTGATGTCATTCAATTCTCTATGAGATTAATATTTTGCAAAGTGATTATTTAGGATTTAATTTAAGTTAATTAAATGTTTCAAAACTTAATTAGCCTATAACTATGTACCCAATGATCCAAACATATTGAAAATGGGTCTTAAAGTGATCAGAAAACCCTAAGAATTAATTTAGTAGTGTTCACTTTGCTGTTTAGATTAGTTTTAGTCTAATGACATTTAGGACATAACCCTAATTAATCTAATTAACCCTAGAACTTCAATTGACCATAACTTGGTCAATTGAGCTCCAAATTTGATGATCCAAATGTCCATTTAGATCAGAAGAACTTAATTAATAGTAATATGCAAAAATATTTAAGATCCAACGGTTAGATTTGTTAATCACCTCTAATTACTCTAAATCTTGATTAGTGAATATTATCAAATCTAGTAATCCAAATTGAGTGATTTAAGTTTCAGAGGACTCATAGAACCATTTAGAATCAATCTATAAGGTTGGATTAGTATTTGAGTAATTAATTTTGTTAATCACTCACTAATCACCCTAAACCCTAATTAGGTCTTAACTTAGTCAAATTAGGTCCAAATTGAGCCTACCACATGTCATTATGATCAGTGAACTATTTGTAATTCATAGCCACTGATTTTCCTTAATTTGGACACTAATTGGCAAAGTTAGGATTTTTGACATATAATTAAGGATCCCTTAATTAACCTTAAAACCATAGATCTTGTATTAGCCATAACTTGGCCAATACTTATCAGAATTTAGCTAATTAAGATTCTATGGAAAGCTTAGACAGTAAAGAACAATAATCTGAAAGAAAATTTAGCTTTTACTTAGTCAAATTACTAAATTGCCCTTATGAGTCAAATTCACTAATTTGATCTCATATGGCTTAATAATTACCCAAAAATTAATTCAGTTGCTGTCTAATCTTATATTAGATAGTAAGAATCTCTTTCCAAGAGAAAATTTCAGAATTTAAGCCCTAGATTAAAAGTTGATCTTTTGAAACCTTAAGTAGGGGCAAAATGGTCATTTTGCCCAAATTTAGGGTTTAGCCTTTAAAAGCCCTAAATTCAGTTTATAATCACTAAAACTAGTAAATAGAATGATTTAAAATTGAAATTAATCAAATTCAAGTCTAAATAAGATTTTGATTAAAATCTCAAAATATGCTTTTTAAGAAAATTCCTAAGTAAATTATGAGAGTTTATCTTTCCTTAATCATTCTTAGATCTATCCTTAGGTCTTATAACATTAGTTAGGATGTGTGTCTTGAGAGATACTCTTAGTAATTAAGAGCCTTATTTCCTAAGATTAGGAATAGATCTTAAGATAGAATTCATCTATTGAGTAAATTGGGTTACTCAATTAGATGAAACATTGAGTTTACTAGTTTCTAGATTTTTCTTAGTTTATTAAATGATTATTTGATCTTTAAACCCTAGAACTAAGAATAGAGATCTATCCTAATAAATTTGATTTATCATTAGGATTTGCCTTAACTTAATCTGTGAGATTTGGGTTTTAAACTTAGACCCTTAGATTATACCTTTAGATTAAGTGATTAGACCCCATCATCTGGAGTCTAATTCTTAATCTTTTCATCTTGTTTTGGCTAATCAAGATGAGGTTGGGAGGAACAAAAATTACAAAACTAGGTTGATGATTTATTCATTTTAACCAAATAGTAGTCTTTTGATTAAGTTATAATTAGGACTTGGCCAGTCCTAATTATCTTCAACTAGTAGGATTCGTGATTTTAAGTTACAGAATGCGTAGGAATTGTTAATTCTGAAACTTATGTAGCTTAGAGTAGATAGAACGAATAAAGTAGACAACAACGGATATCACCTGTGTTTTAGATAGAGTTTTCTTGCACTTTGATTTTGATGCTTCGCATTCCTTGATTTTGAGCCTTATACCTTGAACATATATTATGTACTTAAGATATTTGATAAATATCTTATGTCAATTTTGAACATTCATAAATAGCATTGTGTTTTTATTTCACAAGTGGTTTGTAAGGTGTAGCTTGATTAGTATACCTCTTTGATCAACTCGTTCGGGGTCGGCTTCTTGTAGGGGGTTTCAGTCCGATAGTCTATGCCATGCCTAGTCCATGGGATAGGATGGATAGACTCTTGCCCTACTGACTATATAGTCAAGATTTTAATATGGTTATACTAATTCAAGTACACTTACATTCAGTTCTGTCTTAGCTCATCAGGCTAAGAGTTTTAGTGATGATCAGTTCAGAGTTTCTTAGCTCATCAGGCTAAGAATTACTGAGTTCGTGTTCAGTTCAGATGACTTATATAGTTATTGTAGTTTCAGTTTGCAGTTACTGTTTTACCAGCATATTCTGCATTTCAGCACTGTTTTACTTACAGCTTTCCTGCACGTGTTTTTATATAGGATGCTAGTTCTACTTACTATTTTCATATGCTCACATAGTATGTTAGTGTTTTCAGTTTTATACTGTTCAAATTATGTATGTCACCTAGCATATTTTATTTGATCATAAGCATGTTTAGGTTGTACTTTTCTTACAATTTTACTTTTCTTTTACTTACCTGTTTGTTGCAGTTGCTTGGAGGGGGTATGTATTACTTCCTATTTGTTTAGTTATAAACTGTGGTTTATAACTTATTACTGTTCTTTTGTACGCTTTTCTGCATCTATTATGCTTAGTTCTGTTTATATGGTGATATATATTTAATTTAATAAAATTGTTTGCCCTAAAATGTACTTAGACACATTGTCTAACCAGTTTTTCTTTTGTTGGCTGGGGCCCTACTATTATGAAACTGATAATGGTAGGATCTGAGTTTGTTGGAGCAGTAGATCTAGTAGAGAGCTTACTATTGGAGGAGGAGCCCGTTCTTGAAGATCTGTAGCCTAGTTTTCTGTTTTCAGTGAGATTGAGAGTTCCTTTCAGTTCATTTAAACTTATTAAATGTTGTAATAATACAGGTTTATATTTCTTTTTCAGTATTTTACTTATTCTGTATTGTTGTATTTATACTGTATTGGATGGATGTTATATGCTTCCGCACTCTGAATTCATGTATGATCATTTAGTGATAAATTCTGGAATGAATGACAAAGTCCTTAGTTAAACTGGATTAGAATGTGTGTCTAATCCAATCTTAAGTGGGGACCTTGTCATTTGGTGGCCCATCCACCGTATTAAGCAAATCTTCTTGTTCTAATACAAGTAATTGCTCACTTACAAAGTTTTTAATAACGTCAATGAAAGCAACACAAATCCCTTTTCCGCATAGAGTTATATTGCCATGATTGGCCAAGATCAGGAACATATTAAAATATTTTTATGTGGGTTTAGAGATTTAATGAGGTTTTTTAAATATATCAAGGAGCCATAATTGAAGAAAAAGCATCCAAATTATAGAAAGAAGAGTCATTAAAATCATCAATAATTTTATTATTACTTCTATTTATATTCATTATTACAAAATTGCACTTTATCAAATTAAAAAAAAAATAATAATTTTACTACTATACCATCAATATAATATAAATATTTTTGAAAGAAGTTAAGTAGGCAACAAAAATTAAAATACTATAATATAACTAATAGAAAATATAATTTAATAACATTAGGGAACCATAAAGTTATAATGAAAATATAATCAGAAAAAATGCATGTTGTGGGGAATAAGTTAATCTTAGGAAACTATTTTGGTTTCTTATGGGCAATGTATCCTTAAAACATTTATGTTGTAGGTCTCTTTAAGTCATAATGTGTAACAAATTTCTCTATAGTTTATGGTTTTACATTGCTGACTATTTTATACATTTTCTAAATAAGAATTATATAACGTGAACCACTTTTACTTCATTCATACAAATGGAAATAGTAAGTGTTGTATCATTGAAAAATGGTTGGCTAGAATATGGACACTACATCGTTGAAAAATGAGTGTTGTATCTCTGTTAACGCATGTGTGTAACAAAAGCTTTTGCAGTTCGATTGTTTTACAATGCCGACTATGTTATACATTTTCTGAATAACTATAACATGATGTGAACCACTTCGCTTTATTTTAATTTTATATTGGACACAACTATTTTAACATTTGTATTTATATTGATTCATAATAAGAGGAGTTCATTTTCTTTTTATTGAACATCTAAATATAATTCCAAAATGTGTTTTTGGAAGAAGTTAAGAACAACATGTATTTTTGGAAGAAGTTAAGTCTTAATAAAACAACAAAAATTAATATACTATAATATAACTAATAGAAATATAATTTTATAACATTAGGGAGCCATAAAGTCATAATGAAAAAAAATACATGTTATAGGGATTAAGTTAATCTTAGGAAACTAAGTTAGTTTCTTATAGGTACTGCATCCTTGAAATATCTATGCTATAGGCCTCTTATGTTATAATGTGTAACAAAATTCTCTGTAGTTCATGGTTTTACATTGCTAACTATTTTATGCATTTTTTAGAAAAGATATGATGTGAACCACTTTGCTTCATCCATACAAATGGAAAAGTAAGTATTGTATCATTGAAAAATGGTTGGCTAGAATATGGGCACTATATCGTTGAAAAATGAGTGTTGTATCTCTATTAACACGTGTGTAACACAAAAGCTTCTGCAGTTGGATTGTTTTACAATGCCAACTGTTATATACATTTACTGGATAACTATAACATGATGTGAACCACTTTGCTTCATTTTAATTTTATACTGGACACAACAATTCCAATATTTTATATTTATATTGATTTATAATAAAAGGGTTCTTTTTCTTTTTCTTGAACATTTAAATTTAATCCCAACAACATATATTCTTGGAAGAAGTTAAGCCTTAAGGCAACAAAATTTGATATACTATAATATAACTAATATAAAATATGATTTAATAACATTAGGGAGCCATAAAGTTATAATGAAAAATATAATCAGAAAAAATACATGTTGGGATTAAGTTAATCTTAGGAAACTATTTTGATTTCTTATGGGCACTATATTCCTAAAACATTTATGTTGTAGGTCTCTTTAAGTCATAATGTTACAAATTTCTCTGCAATTTATGGTTTTACATTGCTGACTATTTTATACATTTTCTAGATAAGAATTAAATGATGTGAATCACTTTACTTCACCCATACAAATAGAAAAGATGTTGTATCATTGAAAAATGGTTGGCTAGAGTATGGGCACTATATCATTGAAAAATGAGTGTTGTATCTCTGTTAACACATATGTAACAAAAGCTTCTGCACTTTGATTGTTTTACAATTCCAACTGCTTAATACATTTTCTGGATAACTATAACTTGATGCGAACTCTTTGCTTCATTTTAATTTTTTATTGGACACAACCATTCCAACATTTTGTATTTATATTGATTTATAATAAAAGGGTTCATTTTCTTTTTCTTGACATCTAAATTTAATTCCAACATGTATTTTTGGAAGAAGTTAACCCTTAATAAAGCAACCAAAATTGATATACTATAATATAACTAATATGAAATATGGTTTAATAACATTAGGGAGCCATAAAGTTATGATGAAAAATATAATCAGAAAAAATACATGTTGGGATTAAGTTAATCTTAGGAAACTATTTTGGTTTCTTACGGGCACTATATATCCTTGAAAAATTTATCCTATAGGTCTCATTAAGTCATAAGGTATAACAAAATTCTCTGTAGTTCACAATTTTACATTGCTGACTATTTTATACATTTTCTAAATAAGAATTACATAATGTGAATCACTTAGCTTCATCCAGACAAATGAAAAAAGTAAGTGTTGTATCATTGAAAAATGGTTGACTAGAATATGGGCACTATATCGTTGAAAAATGAGTGTTGTATCCCTGTTAACACTGTGTGACAAAAACTTCTGCACTTTGATTATTTTACAATGCTGACTGTTTTATACATGTTTTGGATAATTATAACAGATGTGAACCACTTTGCTTCCATTTAATTTTATATTGGACACAATCATTCCAACATTTTGTATTTATATTGATTTATAATAAAGGGGGTTCATTTTCTTTTTCTTGAACATCTAAATTTAATCTTCATTTAGATATTTTAACTTGTTACCATTCTACTTGGCAATAAAACCCGCATTGTGATTTCCTTTGATTCTTATTTACATGTGCAATTGTTGTATCACTGCAGTTTTAGAATACTTTCTATCATACATAATATGTATGTTTAATTAAATGATAATTTATAAGTCCATAATATAAATTATAATACTCAAATAATATTAATTTAAAAAGTAGATTAAAAATATATAAATAGTGAAATATACGATGAAACACAGTAGTCATTAATCCATCATTTTTCATGCGAAAATTTGAGAATATTCAACACTATACTAAGCACATTACGCACATTACTGTATTTCAGATAGAAAAATCCAAATTTTCAACATAATTTATGCAACCAACTAAACAACAGTTAAGTAATCAGATTACACTGTAAATAAATTACTTAACACTCAGCTTTTCTCATGCCAAACAACCCTTAATACCATTTTTATGAAAAAAATGACATACATATACAGATCTTCAACAAAACATATAAAACTCGAGTGATAAAAATTTAAATCAATGGATTAGGTATCAATACAAGATAATAAGAATTAGGGCTCTGTAATAACTCAAACACAATTATATGGTTAGACATCAGAAAGAGTTAATAAGTTTTATTTTTATAATCGATGAAGAAGCTCATTCAAAGATTACAAGTACTCATTAGTGTTAGTTAATTGCATTTAATAAAATCCATACTATGCAAAGAAATCTAACATGAATACATAAGCATATCAATGCAAATGATATAAAAGGCAGACGAGTTTCATCTATGAATAATGTCAATTCAAGACAAAATTTTTGCAAAGATTGAAAGATATTGTTTTGAGTGGGAACTACAAAAATATCATGTGATGCATTGGTTTCCTTCAGAGTTGACTAAATCAACATATGCATATGATAATAGGAGATATTTAATAATAGGTATTTCATACAGGAGGAGCTTGATTTCTCACAAGAGTCTATAAACTTCCCTAATCACTTGAGTAGGATTTAAGAGAACTATATTTTATAGAGCTACAAGACAAACATCTGCTGAGGTGGAACTAGAAATTTAAGCTAAAAAAAACCCTTCCAATGCACCAATCAAAGAGCTAATTAAACTGCAATTTATAAATTAATGCAGATCTTCTGTAACAACCCAGAGGTTGTTACCTGTCAATTAGTGATCTAATTGACTCTAAGTCTCTTTCATTACTCTTATAATAGAGTTAAAAGTCTCCACTTCAAATTTCGTGCGATTTGGAGACCTTTTGGCAATTTCCAATGTTTCCTGGTTTTAAGATAATTCTGAAAATATCTAATTTATTTAAACTTCATAATCAAAAATGAACTTCGTCATTGCGTTCCTCACGCCCAAATTAGCTTGGGGTGAAATTTCGGTAAGTTTTGGAGAAAGTCAAAATTTCAATAAATTTTTATCTGAAAAATGTTATAATTAAGTCAATCTCCAATAGAAAGTATGACGGTATCTTTTCGCTCTTACTTATAATTATGTTAAAGTATTTTTAGAATAACATAAATATTTAATTTCTAAAATAATATCTAATTAAGTAATCAAACTATATACATATATAATTGTGTGTGTGTGTATATATATATATATATATATATATATATATATATATATATATATGTTCAGATTTTTCTCCTTATCCCTTAACCTAATCTTATCGCAAGCCGTCGGTTCCAAGGGAAAAGGAAATTGCTCTCTCCTTCGTTGCAAGGAAGGTGACGCATGCCCTTCACCGCTTACCCTCACCAATGGGAGAGTAAGCGAGGAGTATACTGCCATCTCTATCTCCTGTAAACCCATGCCGATCCCCTCATTATGAAGACCCCCTCATCCACTCGGCACGGGAATCTTCATTCGAAGGAAGATAAGGAAGCTTAGCTCCGAACCCTAGCCGATCTTTCTCCCGATTCTCCTCCATCCGGCATAGCCAAGGTCACCGAGTCTCCTCTAGCCGTGTAACAGCCCAAACTCTTAACACCAAGGTATTATCCGCTTTGGCCTGTAAGACCTCACGGTTTTGCCCTTAGAAGATAACTTCCCAGCAGGTCACCCATCCTGGGAGTGCTCCCACTTGAGCAAGCTTAACTTTGGAGTTTTTATCAGGAACTCCACCGTTATCTGAATAGGCATCTTGATATCAGGAGCGCTTTTCGTGCTGCAGCGCATGATAGCGACTTTCACGCGACAGTTCGCGTCTAAAATAGGTTCACATTTGATATAATTTTATCCCACTAAGGTCCAAGGGACCTTAAAATACGAAAACCGTGAAGTTTTTGCCATTTCAGCCAAAACTACGCAGTTTTTAAGAAATTCTAGGCATTTTGCAATTTCAGACACTGCAACGCGCTGGATCGCACTGGAGCGCTTTTCGCGCGGCTGCGCGTTGTAGCATTTTTTTGCGCTGCAGGGCACGGTAGCGCTTTTCTAGTGGCAGCGCGCGGTAGTGCTTTCGAGCGGCAGCATGCGGCTAAAATAAGTTCACATTTGATAGAATTTAGTCCCACTAGGTCCAAAAGACCTTAAAATATCAAAATCGTGAAGTTTTGGTCATTTCACAGCCAAAACTGGGCAGTCTTTAAGAAATTCTAGGTATTTTGGAATTTCAAGCGCTACAGCACACTGAATCGCGCTGGAGCGCTCTTCGCGCAGCTGCCGCGGTAGCATTTTTCACACTGGAGTGCTTTTCGTGCGATAGCGCGCGGCTAAAATAAGTTCACATTTGATATAATTCAATCCCGCTAGGGTCCTAGGGACCTTAAAATACCAAAACGTGAAGTTTTGGCCATTTCAGTCAAAACTAAGCAGTTTTTAAGAAATTCTTGGCATTTTACAATTTCAGACGCTTAAGTGCGATGAAACGCGCTAGTGCGTTTTTCGCGCGGCTGTGCGCGGTAGCGCTTTTCGTGCTGGAGCACTTTTCGCACAGTAGTGCGTGGCTAAAATAAGTTCACATTTGATATAACTCAGTCCCGCTAGGGTCTTAGGTACCTTAAAATACCAAAATCGTGAAGTTTTTGTCATTTCAGTCAAAACTGGGCAGTATTTAAGAAATTCTTGGCATTTTGCAATTTCAGGAGCTCCAGCGCGCTGAATCGTACTTTAGCGCTTTTCGTGCTGCAGCGCCCGGCTAAAATAAGTTCACATTTGATATAACTCAGTGCCACTATAGTCCAAGGGACCTTAAAATATCAAAATCATGAAGTTTGGGCCATTTCAGGGAAAACTGGGCAGTTTTTAAGATATTCTAGGCATTTAGCGATTTCAGGCACTCTAGCGCGCTGAATCACTCTAGAGCGCTTTTCGCGCGGTAGCGCTTTTCACGCGGTAGCGCTTTTCGCGCTGTAGTGCTCGATAGCGATTTTTGCATGGTAGCGCTTTTCGCGCTCTAGCGCGCGGCTACAATAGGTTCATATTTGATATAGCTCAGTCCCGCTAGGGTCCTATGGACCTTAAAATACAAAAACCGTGAAGTTTGGCCATTTCAGTCAAAACTGGGCAATCTTTAAGAAATTCTTAGCATTTTGTAATTTCAAGCGCTGAATCGCTCTTAAGCGTTTTTTGCGCGGCAGCGTGCTGGAGCGCTTTTCGGGCTGCAGCGCGTGGTACGGCTTTTCGCGCGGCAGCACGCGATAGTGCTTTTCGCGCGGCAGCTCGTGGCAAAAATAAGCTCAAATTTGAGATAATTCAGTCCCGCTATGGTCCAAGGGACCTTAAAATACAAAAACCATTAAATTTTGGCTATTTCAGCCAAAATTGGGCAGTTTTTAAGAAAGAGTAGGCATTTTGCAATTTTAGGCGCTGCAGCACGTTGAATCGCACTGGAGCGCTGTTTGAGCGACAGCACGTGGGAGCGCTTTACGTGCTCCAGCACGCGGTAGTGCTTTTCGTGCGGCAGCGCACGGTATAGGTTCACATTTGATATAATTCAGTCCCACTATGGTTTTAGGGACTTTAAAATACCAAAACCATAAAATTTTGGCTATTTCAGCCAAAACTAGGCAGCGCGCTGTAGCTCTTTTCCCGCGGTAATGCACGGATAAAATAAGTTCACATTTGATATAATTTAGTCCCACTAGGGTCCTAGGGACCATAAAATACCAAAACCGTAAAGTTTGACCATTTTAGCCAAAACTGCGCAGTTTTTAAGGAATTCTGGGCATTTTGTAATTTCAGGCGTTACAGTGCGCTGCAGAGCACTGGAGCGCCTGAAGTTGAAAAATGCCTAATATGTTTTAAAAACTGCCTAGTTTTATATGAAATGCCCAAAATTTAAAGGTTTTGTATTTTAAGGTCCCTTGGACCCTAGTGGGACTGAATTATATCAAATGTGAACCTATTTTCATGAAATGCGGCCATAGCCCATGCATATATATATATCAATAGTCAATCACAATACAAAAACTCAACCAGGATCAAACTCCACGGTGTCATCAACCAGGAGGTCCAAAAGCCTCCTGAGGAGCACAGCGCTCCTATCAAAAGTGAAAGCACCCTGTCGGGCCAAAAAAGCACAAAAGGCAGCTACCCCGGTTCGCACTACGCGACCGGTAGGAAAAGATAACATGTGAAAACTCAAGCAGGAAGGAGAGGGGGTCCGCATGTCTGTCTGCACCTCGGGATCTCAGAGTCCTCTCCCAGAGACGGTGGAGCCTCCGGACAGCACCTAGGCAATCGCCCTCAATAATGAGCCCCACAAAGTCATTCACAATGGTCAACAGAGCCTATCTGAGAATAGTCACTGCCTGGACCTCGGCCTGAAGAGGGGATCTAGCCTGAACAACATCACTAGTTGCCGACAAAAACTGTCCCTCTGCATCCCGAACAACTGCCGCACCAAAGGCTTTGGGCTCAACAAAGAAGTATGATGCGTCGATGTTGGCCTTCAGCCAATGTGGCGGGGGGGGCACCATCTCGAGTAGGTGGAGGGGCCTTGGCGAGCCATGGAACCCCAGAAGTCGCTCAAGTCATGAAGACCGGCACTAAACAAGGCTAACAGAATCACGCTGGCACAGCCCACCGGGGTGAGAAACTGACGACCATGAGAGAACTCCATCCTGCTTCGTCAAGACTTGTACAGAGTGTAGGCGACCAACTGACAGCTGAAATAGCGGCTACGAGACACAGTGGAAGATGAAAAAAGCACTATGAACTGATCCCAAGATGCCACGGCAGCAGGAAGCAGGCCCAAAACTACGAAGGTCTCCATAATTGATGAAGTATAATTGCAGTGGAGTACAAAGTGCTCCTTGTCCTCCTTTGTCTCACAACCCTAGACACAGACAGAAGACTAAGGAAGTCCACGCCTAGCGAGGCAGTGCCAAGTCAGGATGGCATCCCTGAAGAGTTTCCACAGAAAATAGGCCTCACGAAGTCCCAAGACCATGTCCAACAAAGCTGCAAACTGCCAAGACTGTCCCTCCCGCTGCAGTCTGTATAACTGGCTGGTCCTACTCTCAGAGAAATCAGCTATCTGCCACTGGCGGGCCCCTCCTCAACACTTGTGTGGTGCTGCACCACGGTCCAGCCATAACCAAGTATCCTCCAAAATGTCGAATCTGCCCGTCTGACTGTAAAATCCTCACCACGGTGGCGGTAGTGGGCCTCCATGGCTCTCACCCAGAGAAGGTCCTCCCCACTGACAAAACTGAAGGTGTGGCGTGCCACAAGAACAGTCCTCTAAATTCGTAGGTCCCGGTAGCGCTTTTCGCACGGCGGTGCGCGGCTAAAGGTTCACATTTGATATAATTCAGTCCCCCTAGGGTCCAAGGGACCTTAAAATTCCAAAACTGTGAAATTGTGGCCATTTCAGCCAAATCTGGGCAGTTTTTAAGAAATTCTAGGCATTTTGCAATTTCAAGAGTTGCATCGCGCTGGAGCGCTTTTCGCGCGGCAGCGCGTGGATTGCTTTTCGCGCTGCAGCGCGCGGCTAAAATATGTTCACATTTGATATAATTCTGTCCCACTAGGGTCCTAGGGACCTTAAAATACCAAAATCATGAAGTTTTAGCCATTTCAACCAAAACTGGGGAGTTTTCAAGAAATTCAAGGAATTTAGCAATTTCAGGCGCTGCAGCGCGCTGAATTGTGCTTGAGCGCTTTTCGCGCGGCAGCGCGCAGTCGCCTTCATGCTTGAGTTTTGCGTGTTATCTTTTCCTACCGGTCGCGTAGTATGAACCGGGTAGCTGCCTTCTGTGCTTTTTTGGCCCGACAGAGTGCTTTCACTTTTGATAGGAGCACTATGCTCCCCAGGAGGCTTTTGGACCTCTTGGTTGATAACACCGTGGAGTTTGATCTCATTTGAGTTTTTGTACTATGATTGACTATTGATATATATATATATGCTTGGGCTACGGCCGCATTTCATGAAAATAGGTTCACATTTGATATAATTCAGTCCCACTAAAGTCCAAGGGACCTAAAAATTAAAAAAACTTTCAAATTTTGGCAATTTGAGCCAAAACTAGGTAGTTTTTAAAAAAGTTTTAGCATTTTTCAATTTCATACAATCCAGCGCGCTCCAGCGCTCTGCAGCGCCTGAAATTGAAAAATGCCAAAATTTTTTAAAAACTACCTAGTTTTGGCTGAAATAGCCAAAATTTCAAGATTTTTGTATTTTAAGGTCCCTTGGACGCTAGTGGGACTAAATTATATCAAATGTGAACCAATTTTCCACCGCTCTGCAGTGCCTGAAATTGAAAAAACCGCCTAGTTTTGACTAAAATGGCCAAAATTTTAAGGTTGTTGTATTTTAAGGTCCCTTGGACCCTAGTGGGACTGAATTATATCAAATATGAACCTATTTTCATGAAATGCGGCCGTAGCCCATGCGTATATATATAAATATATATATATATATATATATATATATATCAATAGTCAATCACAGTACAAAAACTCAATCGGGATCAAACTCCACGGTGTCATCAACTAGGAGGTCCAAAAGCCTCTTGAGGAGCACAGCGCTCCTATCAAAAGTGAAAGCACCCTGTCGGGCCAAAAAAGCACAGAAGGTAGGTACCCGGTTCACACTATCCTACTGGTAGGAAAAGATAACACGTGGAAACTCAAGCAGGAAGGAGAGGGGATCAAACTCCACGGTGTCTGTCTGCACCTCGAGATCTCAGAGTGCTCTCCCAGAGACGGCAGAGCCTCCGGACAGCACCTAGGCAATCTCCCTCAATAATGAGCCCCACAAAGTCGGTCACAATGGTCAACAGAGCTTGTCGGAGAATAGTCGCTGCCTGGACCTCAGCCTGAAAAGGGGATCTAGCCTAAACAACATCAACAGCTGCCGACAAAAACTATCCCTCTGCATCCCGAACAACTGTCGCACCAAAGGCTCTGGGCTCGACAAAGAAGTATGATGCGTCAGTGTTGGCCTTCAGCCAATGGGGTGAGGGGGGCACCATCTTGAGGAGGTGGAGGGGCCCTGGCGAGCCGTGGAACCCCAGAAGTCGCTCCCGTCGTGAAGACCGATACTGACCAAGGCTAATAGAATCACGCTGGCACAGCCCACCGGGGTGGGAAACTGACGGCCATGAGAGAACTCCATCCTGCTTCATCAGGACTGGTACAGAGTGTAGGCAACCAACTGACAACTGAAATAGCGACTGCGAGACACAGTGGAAGACGAAAAAAGTGCTGCGAACTGATCCCAAGATGCCAAGGCAGCAGGAAGCAGGCCCAAAGCTACGATGGTCTCCATAATCACTGAAGTATAATTGCAGTGGAGTACAAAATGCTCCCTATCCTTCTCTGCCTCACAGCCCCAGACACAGGCAGAAGACTGAGCAAGTCCACGCCTAGCGAGCAAGCGCCAAGTCGGGATGGCATCCCTGAAGAGCGTCCACAGAATATAGGCCTCACGGGGTCCCAAGACCATGTCCAACAAAGCTGCAAACTGCCAAGACTGTCCCTCCCGCTCCAGTTTGTATAACTGGCTGGTCCTACTCTCAGAGAAATCAGCTATCTGCCACTGGCGGGCCCCCTCCTCAACACTAGTGTGGTGCTGCACTACGGTCCAGCCATAATCAAGTATCCTCCAGAATGCCGAATCTGCCCATCTAACTGTGAAATCCTCGCCACGGTGGCGGTAGCGGGCTTCCATGGCTCTCACCCAGAGAAGGTCCTCCCCACTGACTAAATTGAAGGTGTGGCATGCCACAAGAACAGTCCTCCAAATCCGCAGGTCCCGGATCCCAAGGCCTCCGGCCTCGAGCGATCGACAGACCTTCTGCCAGCTCACATAATGAAGACTGCTAATTTTTATGTGTTCTATAATATCACCATTTACAACTTATGAACAGCAAAGTAACTAAGCTGTAGGTGTAGTAGGCATATAAGGAAAATAGAGACATAATAACAAATGAGGCATAGTACAATAGCTAAGCAAGGAACAGGCATATAACATAATAAGTAAGAAGTACTGAAAGTAAAGCCTAATCCTAGACATGCGGATGATCATGCGGCATATGCAAATTAAGTGACAGAAATCTGAACATGGTACATATAATAAGCAGTAAAATCTAGCATCCTATAAATATGTACAGGTAAGCGGGTAAGTAAAGAAAAATAGCTAACTGAAATATGCATCTGAACACTATACACAGTAAGTTGAAAATTTTAAAATAGGTATGTAAAGACTGCCATATTAGAAAGTTGGCCAGAATTATATCAAATGTGAACCTATTTTAGCCGCGCGCTACTGCGCGAAAAGTGATACTGCGCATTGCCGCGCGAAAAGTGCTACAGTGCGATTCAGTGCGCTGCAGCGCCTAAAATTGCAAAATGCCTAGAATTTCTTAAAAATTGCCCAATTTTGGCTGAAATTGTCAAAATTTCACAATTTTGGAATTTTAAGGTCTCTAAGACCCTAGTGGGATAGAATTATATCAAATGTGAACATATTTTTACCGCGCGCCGCTGTGCGAAAAGCGCCCCCGCGCCCTGCAGCGCGAAAAGCACTACCGTGCGCTGTCGCGCAAAATGCGCTCCAGCACGATTCAGCGCGCTGCAGCGCCTGAAATTGCAAAATGCCTAGAATTTCTTAAAACTGCCTAGTTTTGGATGAAATTACCAAAATTTCATTTTTTTGGGTTTTCAAGGTCCCTAGGACCCTAGTGGGACAGAATTATATCAAATGTGAACATATTCTAGCCACGCGCTACTGCGCGAAAAGCGCTACCGTGCGCTGCAGCGCGAAAAGGGCTACCGTGCGATGTCGCTCGAAAAGCGCTCCAGCGCGCTGCAGCGCCTGAAATTACAAAATGCTTAGAATTTCTTAAAAATTTGCCAGTTTTGGCTGAAATTGCCAAAATTTCATGATTTTGGATTTTTAAGGTCTCTACGACCCTAGTGGGACAGAATTATATTAAATGTGAACCTACTTTAGCCACACGCTACCGCGCGCTGCGGCGCAAAAAGACTCAAGCGCGATTCAGCCCTCTGCAGCGCACTGTAACACTTGAAATTGCAGAATGCCCAGAATTCCCTAAAAACTGCGTAATTTTGGCTGAAATGGACAAAACTTCATGGTTTTGGGATTTTAAGGTCACTTGGACCCTAGTCGGACTGAATTATATCAAATGTGAACTTATTTTAGCCGTGTGTTACCGTGCGAAAAGCGCTACCGCGCGCTGCGGCGCGAAAAGTGCTATCGCACCCTGCGGCGTGAAAGGTGCTATCGCACCCTGCAACGCGAAAAGCACTCCAGCAGGATTCAGCGCGCTGCGGCGCCTGAAATAGTAAAATATCTTGAATTTCTTAAAAACTGCCAAGTGTTGGCTGAAATGGCCAAAATTTCTCAGCTTTGGTATTTTAAAGTCCCTAGAACCCTAGTGGGACAGAATCATATCAAATGTTAACATATTTTAGTCGTGCCCTGTTGTGCGAAAAGAGATGCCGCGTGCTGCAGCGAGATCAGCCGTCCATGCGCTGCACCGTGATAAGCGCTCCACGCGCTGCCGCGCAAAAAGCGCTCCAGCGCGATTCAGCGCGTTGCAGTGCCTAAAATTGCAAAATGCCTAAAATTTCTTAAAAACTATCCAATTTTGGCTGAAATGGCCAAAACTTCACAGTTTTGATATTTTAAGGTTCCTTGGACACTAGTGGGACTGAATTATATCAAATATGAACCTATTTTAGCCGCGCGTTGCAGCATGAAAAGCGCTCCCGCAAGCTGCCACGTGAAAAGTGCTCCTACGTGAAAAGCGCTACCGCACGCTGCGGCGCCTGAAATAGTAAAATGTCTTGAATTTCCTAAAAACTGCCAAGTGTTGGCTGAAATGGCCAAAATTTCTCGGCTTTGGTATTTTAAAGTCCCTAGGACCCTAGTGGGACAGAATCATATCAAATGTTAACGTATTTTAGTCGTGCCCTGTTGCGCGAAAAGAGATGCCGTGTGCTGCAGCGAGATCAGCCCTCCACTCGCTGCAGCGTGATAAGCGCTCCATGCGCTGCCGCGCAAAAAGCGCTCCAGCGCGATTCAGCGCGTTGCAGTGCCTAAAATTGTAAAATGCCTAAATTTTCTTAAAAACTATACAATTTTGGCTGAAATGGCCAAAACTTCACGGTTTTGATATTTTAAGGTTCCTTGGACACTAGTGGGACTGAATTATATCAAATGTGAACCTATTTTAGCCGCGCGTTGCAGCATGAAAAGCGCTCCCGCAAGCTGCCACATGAAAAGTGCTCCCACGTGAAAAGCGCTACCGCACGCTACAGCACAAAAGGCGCTGCAGCGCGCCACCGCGCAAAAAGCGCTCCAGCATGATTCAGCGCGGTGCAGCACCTGAAATTGCAAAATGATAAGAATTTCTTAAAAACTGCTTAGTTTTAGCTAAAATGGCCAAAACTTCACGGTTTTAATATTTTAAGGTCCCTTGGACCCTAGTGGGACTGAATTATATTAAATGTGAACCTATTTTAGCTGCGCGCTAGTGCACACTGTAACCTGAAAAGCCCGACTATGCGCTGCCGCGCGAAAAGCGCTGAAGCGTGATTCAGCGCGCTGCAGCGCCTGAAATTCCAAAATGCCTTGAATTTTTTAAAAAACTGTCTAGTTTTTGCTGAAATGGCTAAAACTTCATGGTTTTCGTATTTTAAGGTCCCTAGGACCCTGGTGGGACAGAATTATAACAAATGTGAACATATTTTAGCCGTGCGCTGCAACGCGAAAAGTAATCCACGCACTGCCGCTCGAAAAGCGCTCCAGCGCGATGCAGCGCCTGAAATTGCAAAACGCCTAGAATTTCTTAAAAACTGCCTAGTATTGGCTGAAATGGCCACAATTTCACAGTTTTGGAATTTTAAGGTCCCTTGGACCATAGTGGGACTCAATTATATCAAATGTGAACCTTTAGCCGCGTGCCGCCGCGCGAAAAGCACTACCGCGCGAAAAGCGCTCTAGCGCGATTCAGCGCGTTGCAGCGCTTGAAATTATAAAATGCTCAGAATTTCTTAAAAACTGCTTAGTTTTGGCTAAAATGGTCTAAAACTTCATGGCTATTGCATTTTAAGGTTCTTTGGACCCTAGTGGGACTGAATTATATCAAACGTGAACTTATTTTCGCCACGCGGTGCTGCTCGAGAAGACCCCCCCCGCGCGCTGCCGCGCGAAAAGTGCTAAAATGCCAAGAATTTCTTATAAACTGCTTAGTTTTGGTTGAAATAGTCAAAACTTCACGGTTTTGGTATTTTAAGGTCCCTGGGACCATAGTGGGACTGAATTATATCAAATGTGACAATATTTTAGCCATGCGCTGCCGCGCGAAAAGAGCTAACGGGCGCTGCCGCGCGAAAAGCGCTAACGGGTGCTGCCGCGCGAAAATCGCTGCAGCGCGCTGCAGCGCCTGAAATTGCAAAATTCACAGAATTACTTAAAAACTACCCAATTTTGGCCGAAATGGCTAAAAATTCACGGTTTTGGTATTTTAAGGTCCCGAGGACACTAGTGGGATTGAATTTTATCAAATGTGAACCTATTTTAGCCGCTTGATGCCACGCAAAAAGTGCTACTGCGCGCTGCCGCGGGAAAAGCGCGGTGCGCACTATCAGGCGAAAAGCGCTCCGGCGCATAAAATTACAAAATGCCAATAATTTCTTAAAAATTGCCTAGTTTTGGCTAATATGGTCAAAACTTCCTGATTTTGGTATTTGAAGGTCCCTAAATCCCTAGTGGGACTGAATTATATCAAATGTGAACTTATTTTAGCCGCGCGCCGCTGCGCAAAAAGCGCTCAAGTGCGATTCAGCACTCTGCAGCGCATTGTAATGCCTGAAATTGCAAAATGCTCATAATTCCTTAAAAATTGCCCAATTTTGGATGAACTGGCCAAAATTTCACGGTTTTGATATTTTAAGGTCCCAAGGACCCTAGTGGGACATAATTATATCAAATGTGAACATATTTTAGCCGCACGCTGCTGCGCGAAAAGCGCTGCCGTGCAGAAAGCGCTCCGGCGCGATTCAGTGCGCTGGAGCGCCTGAAATTGCAAAATTCCTAGAATTACTGGAATACTACCCAGTTTTGGCTGAGATGGCCAAAACTTCACGGTTTTGGGATTTTAAGGTCCCTAAGACCCTAGTGGGACAGGATTATATCAAATGTGAACATATTTTAGCCGGGCGCTACTACGCGAAAAGCGCTACCGCGCACTGCAGCGTGAAATGCGCTACCGCGCGCCGCCGCTTGAAAAGCGCTCAAGCGCTCCAGCGCGATTCAGCGTGCTGCAGCGCCTGAAATTGCAAAATGCCCAGAATTCCTTAATACTGTCCAGTTTTGGCTGAAATGGCCAACATTTCATGTTTTTAGTACTTTAAGGTCCTAGGGACCTTAATGGGACATAATTATTTGAAATGTGAACATATTTTAGCTGCGCGCTGCCGCGGGAAAAGTGCTACCGCGCGTTGCCGCTCGAAAAGCACTCCAGCGCGATTTAGCGCGCTGCAGCGCTTGAAATTGCAAAATGCCAAGAATTTCTTAAAAACTCCCCAGTTTTGGATGAAATGGCCAAAATTTCACGGTTTTGGAATTTTAAGGTCTCTAGGACCCTAGTGGGACAGAATTATATCAAATGTGAATGTATTTTAGCTGCGCACTGCAGCGTGAAAAGCGCTCTCGTGCGCTGTCGCGTGATAAGCGCTACAGCGCGCTCCAGCGCTTTGCAGCATGAAAAGCGCTACAGCTCGCTCCAGCGCTCTGCAGCGTGCTGTAATACTTGAAATTGCAAAATGCCCAGAATTCCCTAAAAACTGCCCAGTTTTGGCTAAAATGGCCAAAATTTCACTGTTTTGGTATTTTAAGGTCTCTAGGAGCCTAGTGGAACAGAATTATATCAAATGTAAACATATATTAGCCGTGTGCTGCTGCCCAAAAAGCGGTCCAGCGCGATTCAGCGCACTGCGGCGCATGAAATAGCAAAATGCCTAGAATTTCTTAAAAACTGCCCAATTTTGGCTGAAATGGCCAAAAGTTCACGATTTGGTATTTTAAGGTCCCTTTGACCCTAGTGGTACTGAATTATATCAAATATGAGCCTATTTTAGCCACACATTACTACACGAAAAGCGTTACCGTGCCCTACAGTGCTAAAAGCGCAGCCGTGCGAAAAGCGGTCTAACGCGATTCAACGCGCTGCAGCGCCTGAATTTGCAAAATGCCTTGAATTTCATAAAAACTGCACAGTTTTGGTTAAATTGACCAAAATTTCACGGTTTTGGTATTTTAAGGACCCTAAGACCCTAACGGGATAGAATTTCTTAAAAACTGCCCAGGATTAGCTGAAATGGCCAAAACTTTATGGTTTCGGTATTTTAAGGTCTCTAAGACCTTAGTGGGCCTGAATTATATCAATGTGAACCTATTTTAGCCGCGCGCTACCGCACGAAAAGAGCTCCAACGCGATTCAGCGCGCTGAAGCGCCTAAAATTGCAAAATGCCTAGAATTTCTTAAAAACTGTCTAGTTTTGGCTGAAATGGCCAAAATTTCATGATTTTTGAATTTTAAGTCCCTACGACTCTGTGGGACTGAATTTTATCAAATGTGAACCTATTTTAGCCGCGCATGATCGCGTGAAAAGCGCTACGGCGCACTGTCGCGCGAAAAGTGCTAGCGGGCACTGCATCGCGAACAGCGCTACCATGCGCTGCCGCGCGGAAAGCCCTCCAGTGCGATTCTGCGCGCTGCAGCGCCTGAAATTGCAAATTGCCTAGAATTTCTTAAAAATTGCCCAATTTTGGCTGAAATGGCTAAAACATCCCAGTTTTGGTATTTTAAGGTCCCTAGGACCCTAGTGGGACTGAATTATATCAAATGTGAATCTATTTTAGCCACGCACTATCGCGCACTATAGTGCAAAAAGCGCTTCAGCACGCTCCAGCGCTCTGCTGCGCGCTGTAACATCTGAAACTACAAAATGCCTAGAATTTCTAAAGAACTGCCATGTTTTGCCTGAAATGGCCAAAACTTCACGGTTTTGAGATTTTAAGGTCCCTTGTACCCTACTGGGGCTGAATTATATCAAATATGAACCTATTTTAGCCGCACGCTGCCTCGCAAAAAATGCTGCCGCGCGAAAGGCGCTCCAACGCGATTCAGTGCGCTGCAGCGCCTGAAATTGCAAAATGCCAAGAATTTTCTAAAACTGCCCAGTTTTGGCTGGAATAGCCAAAACTTCTCGGTTTTTGCATTTTAAGGTCCCTTGGACCCTAGTGGGACTGAATTATATCAAATGTGAACCTATTTTAGCTACGCAAAAAGCACTACAGCGCATTGCATCGCGAAAACTGCTACCGCGCGTTGCCACACGAAAAACTCTCCAGCGCGATTCAGCGCGCTGCAGCACCTGAAATTACAAAATGCCAAGAATTTCTTAAAAACTGCCCAGTTTTGGCTGAAATGTCCAAAATTTCACAGTTTTTGTATTTTAAGGTCCCTTAGACCCTAGTGGGACTCAATTATATCAAATGTGAACCTATTTTAGCTGCGCGCATGAAAAGCACTACCGCGCGCTGCAATGGGAAAAGCACTACCACGCGCTGCCGCGCGAAAAGTGCTACCGCGCAAAAAGTGCTCTAGCACGATTCAGTGCGCTGCAGCGCTTGAAATTGCAAAATATCTAGAATTTCTTAAAAACTGCCCAGTTTTGCCAGAATGGCCAAAATTTCACCGTTTTGGAATTTTTAGTTCCCTAGGAGCCTAGTGGGACTGAATTATATCAAAAGTGAACCTATTTTAACCGCGCGCTGCAGCGCGAAAAGCGCTCCCGCGTGCTTTCACGTGAAAAGCGCTCCTGCGCGCTCCAGCGCGCTGCAGCGCGCTATAACGCTTGAATTGCAAAATGCCCAAAATTCCTTAAAAATTGTGTAGCTTTTGCTCAAATGGCCAAAAGTTCATGATTTTGGTACTTTAAGGTCCCTTAGACCCTAGTGGGACTGAATTATATCAAATGTCAACTTATTTTAGCTGCATGTACCGCGTGAAAAGCGCTCCAGCTCTATTAAGCGTGCTCCAGCGCCTAAAATTCCAAAAATGCCTAGAATTTCTTAAAAACTGCTCAATTTTAGCTGAAATGGCAAAAATTTCACGGTTTTGGTATTTTAAGGTCCTTAGGACCCTAGTGGGACAACATTATATCAAATGTGAACCTATTTTAGCCACGCAAAGCTGCGAGAAATGAGCCACCGCGCGAAACGCGCCGCCGCGCGCTGGAGCGCAAAAAGCTCTACCGTGTGCTGCCGCTCAAAAAGTGCTCCAGTGCGCTTTAGCACGCTGCAGCGCCTGAAATTGCAAAATGCTTAGAATTTCTTAAAAACTCCTCAGCTTTGGCTGAAATGGCCCAAATTTCACGGTTTTCCAATTTTAAGGTCCCTAGGACCCTAGTGGGACATAATTATATCAAATGTGAATGTATTTTAACTGCGCGCTGTAGTGCGAAAAGCGCTCCCGCACGCTGCCGCGCGAAAAGCGCTCCAGCGCGCTAGAACGTCTGATATTGTAAAATAACCAGAATTCCTTAAAAACTGCGCAATTTTGGATGAAATGGGTAAAACTTCACGGTTTTGGTATTTTAAGGTCCTTTGAATCCTCGTGGGACTGAATTATATCAAATGTGAACTTAGTTTAGCCACACGTTATCGTGCAAAACGCGCTACCGCTCGAAAAGCGTTCCAGCTCGATTAAGCGCGCTGCAGCGCCTGAAATTGCAAAATGCCTAGAATTTCTTAAAAATTGCTCAGTTTTGGCTGAAATTGCCAAAATTTCACGGTTTTGGGATTTTCGGGTCCCAAGGACCCTAGTGGGACAAAATTATATCAAATGTGAACTTATTTTAGCCGCGCGCTGCCGCGCGAAAAGCGCTACCGTGCACTGAAGCGTGAAAAGCGCTCCCGCGTGCTGCCGCTCGAAAAGTGCTCCAGCGCGATTCAGCGCGCTGCAGCGCCTGAAATTGCAAAATGCCTAGAATTTCTTAAAAACAGTCCAGTTTTGCCTGAAATGGCCAAAATATTACGGTTTTGGAATTTTAAGGTCCCTAGGAGCCTAGTTGGATTGAATTATATCAAATGTGAATTTATTTTAGCTGCGCACTGCCGGGTGAAAAGGGCTATCGCGCGAAAAGAGCTACCACGCAATGCAGCAGGAAAAGCGCTACCGTGCGAAAAGCACTCCAACGCGATTCAGCGCGCTTGAGCGCCTGAAATTGCAAAATGCCCAAAATTTCTTAAAAACTGCTTTGTTTTGGTTAAAATGGTCAAAACTTCATGGTGTTTGCATTTTAAGGTCCCTTAGACCATAATGGGACTGAATTATATCAAATGTGAACTTACTTTAACCGCGCGCTGCCGCACGAACAGCGCTCCCGCGCGCTACTACGCGAAAAGCTCTCCAGCACAATTCAGCGCGCAGCAGCGCCTGAAATTGCAAAATGCCAAGAATTTCTTAAAAACTGCTTAATTATGGCTGAAATGGCCAAAATTTCACAGTTTTGGTATTTTAAGGTCCCCAGGACCATAGTAGGACAGAATTATATCAAATGTAAACCTATTTTAGCCCCGCGCTACTGCGCAAAAAGCATTACCGTGTGCTGCAGCGCAAAAATTACAACCGCTTGCTGCCGCTCGAAAAGCGTTCCAGCGCGATTCTGTGCGCTGCAGTGCCTGAAATTGCAAAATGCATAGAAACTGCTCAGTTTTTGCTATAATGGCCAAAATTTCATGGTTTTGGTATTTTAAGGTCCCTTGGACCCTAGTGGAACTGAATTATATCAAATGTGAACTTATTTTAGCCTTGCACCGCCGCTTGAAAAGCGCTACCCTGCGAAAAGCGCTCCAGCGCGATTCAGCGCGCTGCAGCGCATGAAATTGCAAAAGCCTAGAATTTCTTAAAAACTGCCCAGTTTTGGCTGAAATGTCCAAAATTTCACAGTTTTTGTATTTTAAGGTCCCTTAGACCCTAGTGGGACTGAATTATATCAAATGTGAACTTATTTTAGCTGCGCGCATGAAAAGCACTACCGCGCGCTGCAACGGGAAAAGCGCTATCACGCGCTGCCGCACGAAAAGCCCTAACGCGCAAAAAGCGCTCTAGCACGATTCAGCACGTTGCTACGCCAGAAATTGCAAAATGCCTAGAATTTCTTAAAAACAGCCCAGTTTTGCCTGAAATGACCAAGATTTCACGGTTTTGGAATTTTACGTTCCCTAGGAGCCTAGTGGGACTGAATAATATCAAATGTGAACCTATTTTAGCCGTGCGCTGCACTGCGAAAAGCGCTCCCGTGCGCTTTCGCGCGAACAGCGATCCAGCGCTCTCCAGCGCACTCTAACGTTTGAAATTGCAAAATGCCCAGAATTCCTTAAAAACTGCGTAGTTTTGGCTGAAAATGGCCAAAAGTTCATGATTTTGGTATTTTAAGGTCCCTTGGACCTTAGTGGGACTGAATTATATCAAATGTGAACTTATTTTAGCTACATGTACCGTGTGAAAAGCGTTCCAGCTCGATTAAGCGTGCTGCAGTGCCTGAAAATCCAAAAATACCTAGAATTTATTAAAAACTGCTCAGTTTTGGTTGTGAAATGGCAAAAATTTGACAGTTTTAGTATTTTAAGGTCCCTAGGACCCTAGTGGGACAAAATTATATCAAATGTGAACCTATTTTAGCCACGTGCTGCTGGGCGAAACGCGCTGACGCGAGAAACGCATTGCCGCGCGAAACGATTTGCCGCGCGAAACGCGCTGCCTCGCGCTGGAGCGCGAAAAGCCCTACCGCGTGCTGCTGCTCGAAAAGTGCTCCAGCGCGATTCAGCACGCTGCAGCGCCTGAAATTGTAAAATGCTTAGAACTTCTTAAAAACTCGTCAGCTTTGGCTGAAATGGCCAAAATTTCACGGTTTTGAAATTTTAAGGTCCTAAGACCCTAGTGGGACATAATTATATAAAATGTGAATGTATTTTAGCCGCACGCTGTAGTGCGAAAAGCGCTCCTGCGCACTGCTGCGCGAAAAGCGCTACAGCGCGCTCCAGCACGCTGCAGCGCTCGAATGCCTGAAATTGTAAAATACCTAGAATTCCTTAAAAACTGCGCAGTTTTGGCTGAAATGGGCAAAACTTCATAATTTTAGTATTTTAAGGTCCTTTGGATCCTCGTGGGACTAAATTATATCAAATGTGAACTTATTTTAACCACGCGTTACTATGCAAAAAGCACTACCGCTCGAAAAGCGCTCCAGCTCGATTAAGCGCGCTGTCGAGCTCAGTTCTGGCTGAAATGCCTAGAATTTGCAAAATGCCTAGAATTTCTTAAAAACTGCTCAGTTCTGGCTGAAATGGCCAAAATTTCACGTTTTGGGATTTTAAGGTCCTAAGGGCCCCAGTGGGACAAAATTATATTAAATGTGAACCTATTTTTGCCGCGCGCTGCCGCGCGAAAAGCGCTACCGCGCGCTGCAGCGTGAAAAGCGCTCCCGCGTGCTGCCGCTCGAAAAGTGCTCTAGCGCGATTCAGCGTGCTGCAGCGCCTGAAATTGCAAAATGCCTAGAATTTCTTAAAAACAGTCCAGTTTTGCCTGAAATGGCCAAAATTGCACGGTTTTGGAATTTTAAGGTCCCTAGGAGCCTAGTGGGACTGAATTATATCAAATGTGAATTTATTTTAGCTGCGCACTGCCAGGTGAAAAGGGCTATCGCGCGAAAAGAGCTACCACGCACTGCAGCAGGAAAAGCGCTACCGTACGAAAAACACTCCAACACGATTCAGCGCGCTTGGGCGCCTGAAATTGCAAAATGCCCAGAATTTCTTAAAAACTGCTTTGTTTTGGCTAAAATGGCCAAAACTTCACGGTGTTTACATTTTAAGGTCCCTTAGACCCTAGTGGGACTGAATTATATGAAATGTGAACTTACTTTAGCCGCGCGCTGCCGCACGAACAGCGCTCCCGCGCGCTCCTACGCGAAAAGCTCTCCAGCACGATTCAACGCACATCAGCGC
The DNA here is from genome assembly GCA_016760335.1 of Gastrodia elata. NCBI lineage: Eukaryota > Viridiplantae > Streptophyta > Magnoliopsida > Asparagales > Orchidaceae > Gastrodia > Gastrodia elata. The sequence continues at coordinate 120,067 of JACERR010000081.1, forward strand.
CTGAAATTACAAAATGCCAAGAATTTCTTAAAAACTGCTTAATATTGGCTGAAATGGCCAAAATTTCACAGTTTTGGTAATTTAAGGCCCTAAGACCATAGTGGGACTGAATTATATCAAATGTGAACCTATTTTAGCCGCGCGCTACCGCGCAAAAAGCATTACCGTGTGCTGCAGCGCGAAAAGTGCAACGGCGTGGTGCCGCTCGAAAAGCGCTTTAGCGCGATTCAGCGCGCTGCAGCGCCTGAAATTGCAAAATGCCTAGAAACTGCTCAATTTTTGCTATAATGGCCAAAATTTCATGGTTTTAGTATTTTAAGGTCCCTTGGACCTTAGTGGAACTGAATTATATCAAATGTGAACTTATTTTAGCCTCGCACCGCCGCTCGAAAAGCGCCACCATGCGAAAAGCGATCCAGCGCGATTCAGCGTGCTGCAACGCATGAAATTGCAAAAGCCTAGAATTTCTTAAAAATTGCCCATTTTGGCTGAAATGTGAAAAATATCGTAGTTTTTGTATTTTAAGGTCCCTTAGACCCTAGTGGGACTGAATTATATCAAATGTGAATCTGTTTTAGCTGCACATGGGAAAAGCGCTACCGCGCAAAAAGTGCTCTAGCCCGATTCAGCGCGCTGCAACGCTTTGAAATTGCAAAATGTCTAGAATTTCTTAAAAACTGCTTAGTTTTGGCTGAAATAGCCAAAATTTCACAGTTTTGGAATTTTAAGGTCACTAGGACCATAGTGGGACAGAATTATATCAAATATGAACCTATTTTAGCTGCGCGCTGCAGCGCGAAAAGCGCTACCGCGCACTGTAGCACGGAAAGCGCTCCCGCGCCTTATTGCTCGAAAAGCGCTCCAGCGCGATTTAGCGCCTCTGCTGCGCCTAAAATTGCAAAATGCCTAGAATTTCTTAAAAACTGCCCAGTTTTGGCTGAAATGGCCAAAATTTCACGGTTTCGGAATTTTAAGGTGCCTAGGACCCTAGTGGGACAGAATTATATCAAATGTGAACCTATTTTTGCCGCGCGTTGCCGCGCAAAAAGTGCTAAAGCGCGAAAAGCGCAACACGGCACTGCCGCGCCTGAAATTGCAAACTGCCTAGAACTTTTAAAAAACTGCCCAGTTTTGATTGAATTGTCCAAAACTTCACAGTTTTGGTATTTTAAGGTCCCTTGAACCCTAGTGGGACTGCATTTTATCAAATGTGAACTTATTTTAGCCGCGCGCTGCAGCGCAAAAAAGCACTCCCGCGCACTGCAGCCCGAAAAGTGCTGTTGTGCGAAAAGCGCACCAGCGTGATTCAGCGCGCTGTATTTCTTAAAAAATGTCTAGTATTTTGCTGAAATGGCCAAAATTTCACAGTTTTGGCATTTTAAAGTCGCTTGGATCGTAGTGGGACTGAATTATATCAAATGTGAACCTATTTTTGCCGCGCGCTGCTGCCTGAAAAGTGCTCCCGCGTGCTGCAGCGCGAACAGCGCTCCAGCACGAATCAGCACGCTATAGGGCTCGAAATTGTAAAATGCCTAGAATTTCTTAAAAACTGCCTAGTTTGGGCTGAAATGGCCAAAACTTCACTGTTTTAGTATTTTAAGGTCCCTTGGACCCTGGTGGGACTGAATTATTTCAAATGTGAATTTATTTTAGCCGTGCACTGCCGGGCGAAAAGCGTCATCGCGTGAAAAGAGCTATCGCGCACTGCAGCACGAAAAGTGCTACCGCGCGAAAAGCGCTCCAGTGCGATTCAGCACGCTGCAGCCCCTGAAATAAAAAAGCCCAGAATTTCTTTAAAACTGCTTAGTTTTGGCAGAAATGGCCATAATTTAACGATTTTTGCATTTTTAAGGTCCCTTGGACCCTAGTGGGATTGAATTATATCAAATGTGAACTTATTTTAGCCAGGCGCTGCCGCACGAAAAGTACTCCCGCGCGCTGCCACGCAAAAAGTGCTCCAGCGCGATTTAGCACGCTATAACGCATGAAATAGCAAAATGTTAAGAATTCCTTAAAAACTGCTTAGTTTTGGCAGAAATGGCTAAAACTACACGGTTTTGGTATTTTAAGTTCCCTTGAACCCAAGTGGGACTGAATTATATCAAATGTGAACCTAGTATAGCTTCGCGCTGCCGCTCGAAAAGCGCTACCGCGCGCTGCCGTGCGAAAAGCGCTCCAGCGCTATTCAGCGCGCTGCAGCGTCTGAAATTGCAAAATGCCTAAAATTTCTTAAAAACTGCCCAGTTTTGGCTAAAATTGCCAAAATTTCACAGATTTGGTATTTTAAGGTCCCTAGGACCCTAGGGGACAGAATTATATCAAATGTGAACTTCTTTTAGCCACACACTGCCACGCGAAAAGCGCTACTGCGTGCTGCCGCTCGAAAAGCACTCCAGCACGTTTCAGCGCACTGCAGCGCGTGAAATTGCAAAATGTCTAGCTTTTCTTGAAAACTGTCTAGTTTTGGCTTGAATGCCCAAATTACACGGTTTTGGAATTTTAAGGTCCCTAGGACCCTAGTGAGACAGAATCATATCAAATGTTAACCTATTTTAGCCTCGCGTTGCCGCGCAAAAAGCACTACCACGCGTTGCAGCGCGAAAAGCGCTGCACCGCGCTGCAGTGCCTGAAATTGCAAACTGCCTAGAATTTTTTAAAAACTGCCCAGTTTTGACTGAAATTGCCAAAACTTCACGGTTTTGGTATTTTAAGGTCCCCAGGATACTAGCGGGACGAAATTATATCAAATGTGAACCTGTTTTAGCCGCGCGCCGGAACGTGTAAGGCGCTACCGCGCGCTGCTGCGCAAAAAGCGCTACAGCGCGCTCCAGCGCTCTGCAGTGCATTGTAATGCCTGAAATTACAAAATGCCCAGAATTCCTTAAAAACTGCACAGTATTGGCTGAAATGGCTAAAACTTCACGGTTTGATATTTTAAGGTCCCTTGGACCCTATTGGGACTGAATTATATCAAATGTGAACTTACTTTAGTTGCGCGTTTATAACAACCCAGGTTGTTACCGAGATCAATTAAGACTAATCTAAGTCTTAATTATAGTTCTAGAGTCTTAATTAAGTCATTTGGAAATTACATTTAAGATCCAATCCAAATTAGGATCAAATGATCAAATCCTGATTTCTAGAAAATCTAGAAATCCTATAAATTGACTTTTTATTTTGACCTCAAATTGAAAATCTGACTTCGCCATTGCGTTCACCACCCCCAAATTAGCTAGGGGTGAAGTTTTGGAGGCATTTAGAAGTCGTTGGATTTTCGTCGAATAATTTAATATTTTTTAATACCTCGAAAATTTGAATAACTAAATACTCATTGGATTGAAAATCCAAGTGCACTGTTGCGTTCCCCACCCTTCAATTAGCTAAGGGTGATTTATGAGGAATTTTTGAAATTCATTTAGCTAATTAATTTTGATAAAGAAAATTGTTTAAGAATTTTTTTATTTCAAATAATATATATATATAAATAATTATTAAAATTCATAATTTAAAAGTGGGGCCCACCTTTAGAATCCCGCAGTCTGCTCCCTTTGCTGGAACGAACCGGTCCAGGAGATCCATGGGTCGTCCTCTGCATGCCCGTTAGGGCACGCATCCAGCCCGCTGGACACGCATTCAAAATCTCGGCCGCCAGAGGCTCTGCCACCGCCTTAAGCTTCTATTATGCCTCAGTATTGACTAAAGATGAAGTTCGGTCTCTCTCTGTGCAAAGTATCGAGTAGATTTGATAGTGCCAAAACCTCCCTCTCGTCGAAGACATCCTATTACAGCCGAAGGTGTTAGGTACTTCCACCTTATCTCCCTCATTCATCTTTAATTATCAATTCTAAAGTAGATGCAAGTATTAATCTCAATTGTAATTGAGTTACTGTCAATCACTCCAGTTTAATTACTTCCATTTTTATCTATTCTTGCGTGCGATATTGATCGATCTTGCTGCGTCCACTATCCGTATACTCTGAACTAGGGTTAGCTGTGGTTGGTTGTTCAGACCATCTCAAGTCAAGGTTCAACCGACGTTGAAGAGCCCTCATCATGTCCTTCTCGTGGACATGTGGGCCAGTCGCCAGCGTCACCGTTTGGGCCATCAATCTTGATTCTCTAATTTCTTCTCGGCTGCAGCTCAACGAAGATGAGGGAACCCGATCATTCTTTCGGGTCTACCGGCCAGACTTTGCGCTTGGCCCGATTGTTCACCATGTGGCCCGCCGTTTAAGCTGTGGGCCTTTCAAAAAAAAAAAAATGCAATTATATTATAAGAAATTGATTTATAAATCTGATTATTATTTAGATAAACCAATGAATCTTAATAATTAAAACATTAATATCTTTAAATATAATTGTCCAAATTATGCAAATGAATATACCATTTTGATCAGCAAAAATAGAGGAATATTATAGAACTATTAATTTCCCATTTTGATGAATATTTCACATAGTGAAATTTTAGAATCCAATTGATGTGACATAAATAGTGCAAATTTACATTAAACCCTAACCTTGCACTCATTACTCCAAACATATCCAAAATAGGTCTCAAGATACTCAGAAAATCCTAAGGAACATTTTAGTAGTGTTAACTTTGCTGTTTGAATTAGATTTAGACTAATCACATTTAGGACCTAACCCTAATTTGGTCAAGTAACCCTAGAACTTCAATGGACCATAAATTGGTCAATTAAGCTCCAAATTAAGTGATCCAAATATCTATTTAGATTAAAAAAACCTAAATTATAATAATATATAAAAATATTTAAGATCCAACAGTTAGATTTGCTAATCAATCCTAATTACTCTAAAACTTGATTAGTGAATATTAGCAAATCTAATAATCCAAATTTTACAATTTAAGTTTCAGAGAACTCCTTAAGTACATTAGAACCTAATGGTGTAATTGGATTAGTGATTTGATTATTAATTTCACTAATCACTCACTAATCACCCTAAACCCTAATTAGGCCATAACTTAGCCAATTAAGTTCCAAATTGAACATACCACTATTCAAGAAAATCAGTGGATCATTTGTGAATCATAGCCACTAATTTTACTCAATTTGGACATCAAATCGAGAAGTTAGAAAAATTTGATCTTAATTAAGAACCCTTAATTATCATTTAAACCCTAGAACTTGTATTGGCTATAACTTAGCCAATACACATTAGAATTTGATGATTTTAGGTTCATTGGAAAGCTTAAGACTTAACCTTTAGTAAATTGGCAGAAAATTTAGGTATCATTAGGATAAAATTACCAATTTCCCCTTATAGGTTAAATTCCTTAATTTGACCTTATAAGGCTTAATACTTAACCAAAATTAATGAACCTACTGTATAAACTCATATTAGACAGTAAGTAATCATTCCACTTTATTAAAATCCAGAATTTAACTCTAATTCATAAAGATGAGTTTTGGACACTTAAGTAAGGGGCAGAACGGTCTTTTTGCCCAAAATTAGGGTTTAATGAATTTAAGACCTGATTTCATCTCTAAATCCTAACAATTAGTAATTAAAATGATTTAGACCTTATTTAGATAATTCTAAGTCTTAAATTAGAAATTTGACGAAGTCCCTAAGTTAAGTCTTAAGTAAAACTTAAGTGAATTATGAGAGATCTTCCGTTCCTTTGAACTTCATATATCATCCTTTAGGTCTTATAACCTTAGTTAGGATGTGTGTCTGAGTGATACTCTTAGTACTTAAGAGCTTTAATTCCTAAGATTAGGAATAGATCTTAAGTTAGAATTTATCTAATGAGTAAAGTGGGTTACTCATTAAGGTGAAACCTTGATCTTACTATTTTATTAGATTTTCATAATTTATTAAATGATTATTTGATCTTTTAATTTTAGAATTAGGATTAGAGATCTATCCTATTAAGTTTGACTTAATTCAATAGGATTTGCCTTAATATTTAATTAGTGAGATGGGATTTAACTCTAGTCATTAGGATAACCTTGTGATTATGAATTGAATTTCATTATTTAGAGTTCAGTTCTTAATCTTTTCAGTCTTGATTTGGCTAATCAAGATTGGGTTTGGGATTATTAAAAATAATAACTTAAGATGAATGATTTAATTATTTTAACCTTTTAGGTGACATTGATTCATTTATAATAAGGACGTAGCTAATCCTAATTATGTTCAACTTATAGGTTCATAATTCTAAGTTACAAACAGTATAGGAATTGATAATTCTGAATCTTATGTAACTTAGAGTAGTTAGAACAATTAAATTAGAAAGTAGGTGATATCACAAAGTTTGTGTAGTGCAATTATTTCCTTGAATTTAAATTGCTATGCTTTTCCTTACTTTTGAGCCTCTTTATACTCTTGGACATATTTTACTTAATAGAAATACTGGATAAATATTTTATGTTATACTTTGAATTACATTTTTATAGCATTTGCATAATTTAAAAGAAAAACTTAAATACAACAAAATTTACTTTGTGAGTTATGTTTTATTTAGTCTGTCATTTAGTATAACTTTACCTTAGGATAGCTTTTGCTTAGGACACTTTCCTGGATGTTTACTTTACTTTTGCCCAGAACACTTTCCTGGATGTTTACTTTACTTTTGCCTGGGACACTTTCCTGGATGATTAAATGGACGTTACCTTGTGACTAAGATACATTCCTAGCGCAATCTAGGATGTTTCTCCTAGATGGGCAGATGGACTTTACTTTTTGGCAGATTAAGTAGAAGTATCTCACACTTTACTTATAACTTATGTTTTACTTTATTTTTACTTTTCAATCACTTTATAGTTTTCATTTCAGTTGTCTTATAGTTACTTTACATATTACTTTACAGTTTAGCATATTTTTTTTCATATTTTTTATTTTCTGCAGTTCCTTTACATTTCAAAACTTTCTGTATATTAGCTATTTTACTTACTTGAATGCATGTTAGGATGTTAGATTTATTTTCAATACACTACTTTTACTTATATCATAAACTGGCATATTTAGTTTGATCATATATTTCTTAGGACTTTTCTTTGTACTTAGTAGATTTATGTATGCACTTTACTTACCTTTTATACAGCCTGAGTTGAGGTATGTTTCTACCTCATAACTTGTTCTTTCTTTCATGTCGCTTTACCGCTATGCTATACTTAATTTCAGTTGTGATATCATTAAAATACATTAAAGTTCATTACCTTAAAATGTATTTAGACATTTTGTCTAATTAGATTTTTCTTTTGTTGGCTGGGGCCCTACCATTATGAAACCAATAATGATAGATTCTGAGCTTTTCGAGGAGATTGAGCCTTTAGAGGAACTAGTCCAGGAGGAAGTACAGGTTGATGAAGATCATTAGATTATGCTTCCTAGTTCACTTATTTATATATTTGAGAGGATGAGAGCCTTTATTTTGATATTTCAGTCTTTAAAGTTTAATGTTTGTAATAATACAAAATTAATTATACTTTACTTTTCCTACATTGTATATTCTGAGTTGGATGTCTTTACATTAAAGTATGGATGAATGGACGATTACTTCAGTTTGTACTTTTTCATCCGCACTCTGATTTCATAGTATACTCATTAAGTGGTTGTTATCCTTTGCTTTATTATGAAAAGCACATCTTTCTCTTATGATTAGATTGGAGTCTTAATTTCTAATTTAATTTTAAGTAAGGTACGTGCTTAGTGAAGACCACACCCTAATCCTTATGATTAAAAAGGGGGCGGCCGCCACAGCGTTACCGCCCGAAAAGCGCTCCCGCGTGCTGCCGCAAGAAAAGCGCTCCAGCTCGATTCAGCGCGCTGCAGCGCCTGAAATTGCAAAATGCCTAAAATTTCTTAAAAATTGCCCAGTTTTGGCTGAAATGGCCAAAATTTCATGATTTTGATATTTTAAGGTCCCTAGGACCCTAGGGGGACGGAATTATATCAAATGTGAACCTATTTTAGTCACGCGTTGCCGCACAAAAAGCGCTACCGCGCACTGCAGCGTGAAAAGCGCTACCGCGTGCTGCTGCATGAAAAGCGCTCCAGCGCGATTCAACGCGCTGCAGCGCCTGAAATTACAAAATACCTACAATTTCTTAAAAAACTGCCTAGTTTTGGCTTGGATTGCCAAAATTTCACAGTTTTAGTATTTTAAGGTCCCTTGGACCCTAGTGGGACTGAATTATATCAAATGTGAACCTATTTTAGGCTCGCGCCGCCGCTCAAAAAGAGCTACCATGCGCTGCTGCGCGAAAAGTGCTGCAGTGCGATTCAGCGCGCGGCAATGCCTCAAATTGCAAAATGCCAAGAATTTCTTAAAAACTGCTTAGTTTTGGCTGGAATGGTAAAAACTTCACGGTTTTGGTATTTTGAGGTCCCTAGGACCCTTGTGGGATTCAATTATATCAAATGTGAACCTATTTTAGCCGCGCGCTGCAACGCGAAAAGCGCTACAGTGCTCTGCAGCGCGCTGTAACTCCTGAAATTGTAAAATGCCCAGAATTCCTTAAAAACTACGCAGTTTTGGCTGAAATGGCCAAAGCTTCACGGTTTTGGTATTTTAAGGTCCCTTGGACCATAATGGGACTGAATTATATCAAATGTGAACTTATTTTAGCCGCGCGTTACCCCGCAAAAAGCGTTACCACACGTTGAAGCGCGAAAAGAGCTCCAGCTCGATTTAGCGCGCTACAGCGCGTGAAATTGCAAAAAGCCTAGAATTTCTTAAAAACTGCCCAATTTTGGCTGAAATGGACAAAACATCACTGTTTTGGTATTTTAAGGTCCCTAGGACCCAGTGGGACTGAATTACATCAAATGTAAACCTATTTTAGCTACGCGTTTGAGCGGGAAAAGCGCTACCGCGTGCTGCCACGCGAAAAATGCATCCGCGCCCTGCAGCTCAAAAAGTGCTACCGCGCGAAAATCGCTCCAGCGTGATTCAGCGCGCTGCAGCGCCTGAAATTGCAAATGCCTAGAATTTCTTAAAAACCACCCAGTTTTGACTGAACTGGCCAAAACTTCACAGTTTTGGTATTTTAAGATCCCTAGGACCATAGCGGCACTGAGTTATATCCAATGTGAACCTATTTTAGATGCGCGCTGCAGTGCGAAAAGCATTCCAGCGCAATTCAGCGCGCTGCAGCGTCGAAATTGCAAAATGCTTAGAATTTATTAAAAACTGCCCACTTTTGGCAGAAATGACCAAAATTTCACGATTTTTGTATTTTAAGGTCCCTTGGACCCTTGTGGGACTGAACTATATCAAATGTAGACCTATTTTAACCGCGCTACCGCGCGAAAAGTGTTCCAGCGCGATTTTGGGAGCTGCGGCGCCTGAAATTGCATAATGCCAAGAATTTATTAAAAACTGCCCGATTTTGACAGAAATGGCCAAAACTTCATCGTTTTGGTATTTTAATGTCCCTAGGACCGTAGCGGGACTGAATTATATCAAATATGAAACTATTATAGCTGTGCGCTGCCGCGCAAAATGCGCTACCGCGCGCTGCGCCGCGCGAAAAGTGCTTCAGTGCGATTCAGCGCGCAGTAGCGCCTGAAATTTCAAAATGCATAAAATTTCTAAAAATTACCCAATTTTGATTGAAATGACCAAGACTTCATGATTTTGGTATTTTAAGGTCCCTAGGACCCTAGTGGGACATAATTATATCAAATGTGAACCTATTTTAGCCGCGCGCTGCCGTGCGAAAAGCTCTTCAGCGCGATTCAGCGTGCTGCAGCGCCTGAATTTGCAAATGCCTATAATTTCTTCAAAACTGCCCAGTTTTGTAGAAATGGCCAAAATTTCACGGTTTTGTATTTAAGGTCCCTTGGACTCTAGTGGGATTGAATTATATCAAATGTGAACCTATTTTAGCAGCACGCTACCGCATGAAAAGCGCTACCGCGCGCTGCAGCGTGGAAAGCGCTCACACGCGCTGCCGCGCAAAGAGTGCTCCAGTGCGATTCAGCGCGCTGTGTCACCTTCAATTGCAAAATGCCTAGAATTTCTTAGGAACTGCCCAATTTTGGCTGAAATGGCCAAAACTTCACGGTTTTGGTATTTTAAGGTCCCTAGGACCCTAGTGGGACTGAATTATATCAAATGTGAACCTATTTTAGCCGCGCGCTTGAGAGCGAAAAGTGCTACCTGCGCTGCCGCGCGAAAAGTGCTACCGCGTACAGCAGCGCGAAAAGTGCTACCACGCATTGCCGCGCGATAATCGCTCCAGCGCCAAAAATTGCAAAACGCCTAGAATTTCTTAAAAACTGTCCAATTTTGATTGAAATAGCCAAAACTTCACGGTTTTGGTATTTTAAGGTCCCTAAGACCCTAACAGGACTGACTTACATCAAATGTAAGCCTATTTTAGCCGCGCGCTGCAGCGCATAAAGCGGTCCCGCTCGAAAAGTGCTCCAGCGCGCTGCAACGCCTAAAATTGCAAAATACCTAGAATTTCTTAAAACCTGCCGAGTTTCGACTTGAATGTCCAAAATTTCACAGTTTTGGTATTTTAAGGTCCCTTGGACCCCAGTGGGACTGAATTATAACAAATGTGAACCTATTTTAGCCACGTGCTGCCGCACAAAAAGTGCTACCCGCGCGAAAAGCACTCCAGCGCGATTCAGCGCGCTGCAGCACCTGAAATTGCAAAATGCCTAGAATTCCTTAAAAACTGCTCAGTTTTGGCTGAAATGACCAAAAATTTCACGATTTTGGTATTTTAAGGTCCCTAGGATCCTAGTGAGACAAAATTATATCAAATGTGAACCTATTTTGGCTGCGCGCTGCTGCGCGAAAAGTGCTACTGTGCATTGCAATGCAAAAAGCGCTACCGTGCGCTGCCGCGCGAAAAGCGCTCCAGCGCGATTCGGCGAGCTGCCGTGTATGAAATTGCAAAATGCCTAGAATTTCATAAAAAATTGTCCAATTTTGGCTGAAATGGCCAAAACTTCACAATTTTGATATTGTAAGGTCCCTAGGACCCTAGTGGGACTCATTTATATCAAATGTGAACCTATTTTAGCCACACGCTGTCGCGCGCAAGCCGCTTCCCGAGCGCCGCCGCGGGAAAAGCGCTACAGCGCGCTCTAGCGCTATGCAGCGCGTTGTAACGCCTGAAATTGCAAAATTGCCCAGAAGAACTTAAAAAATACCTAGTTTTGGCTGAAATGGCCAAAACTTCACAATTTTGGTATTTTAAAGTCCCTTGGACAATAGTGGGACTGAATTATATCAAATATGACATTACTTACCCACCGCGCTGATGCTCAAAAAGCACTCCAGTGCGATTCAGCGCGCTTACAGCGCGATTCAGCGCGCTACAGAGCGCGATTCAGCGCGCTACAGCGCGATTCAGTCAGCGCTACAGCGCCCGAAATTGGAAAATGCCTAGAATTTCTTAAACACTTGCCCCCGTTTTGGTGTGAAATGGACAAAATTTCACAGTTTTTTGTATTTTAAGGTCCCTTGGACCATAGTGTGACAAACTATATCAAATTTGAACCTATTTTAGCCGCGTGCTCCCGCGCGAAAAGCATTATCGCGCGCAGACACGCAAAAAGCCATCCCGCGCGCTGCAGCGCAAAAAGTGCTACCCCGCGCTGCCACACAAAAAGCGCTCCAGAGCGATTTATCATGCCGCAGCTCCTGAAATTGCAAAATGCCTAAAATTTCTTAAAAACTGCCCAGTCTTGACTGAAATGGCCAAAATTTCACGATTTTGGTATCTTAAGGTCCTTAGGATCTAAGTGGGACAGAATTATATCACATGTGAACCTATTTTAGCCACGCGCTGCTACGCAAAAATCAATACCATGCACTGCAGCGCGTTGCAGCGCGCCTGAATTGCAAAATACCATGAATTTCTTAAAAACTATTTAGTTTTGGCTGAAATGGCCAAAACTTCACGGTTTTTGTATTTCAAGGTCCCTTAGACTCAAGTGGGACTGAATTATATCAAATGTGAACCTATTTAAGCCGTGTGCTGCCGCGCGAAAAACGCTCCAGCGTGATTCAGCGCGCTACAGCGTATGAAATTGTAAAATATTTATAATTTTTTAAAAACTGCCTAGTTTTGGCTAAATGGCCAAAATTTCATGATTTTTGTATTTAAAGGTCCCTTGGACCCTAGTGGGACTGAATTATATCAAATGTGAATTTTTTTTCAGCTGGGCGCTGCCGCGCGAAAAGCGCTCCAGCGCGATTCTGGGCGCTGTAACGCCCGAAATTGCAAAATGCCTAGAATTTCTTAAACATTGCCCAGTTTGGCTGAAATGGCCAAAATTTCATGATTTTGAAATTTTAGGGTCCCTAGGACCATAGTGGGACAGAATTATATCAAATGTGAACCTATTTTAGCCACGCGTTGCCGCGCAAAATGCGCTCCTGCGCGCTGCAGCGCAAAAAGCGCTCCCGTGCGAAAAGCGCTGCAGCGCCTGAAATTGCAAAATGCCTAGAATTTCTTAAAAATTGCCCAGTATTGGCTAAAATGTCCAAAATTTCACGGTTTTGGTAATTTAAGGTCCTTAGGACCTTAGTGGGATAGAATTATATCAAATATGAACCTATTTTAGCCGCGCGCTGACGTGTGAAAAATCCATACCGCGCGCTGCAGCGCCTGAAATTGTAAAATGCCATGAATTTCTTAAAAACTATTTAGTTTTGGCTGAAATGGCCAAAACTTCACAGTTTTTATATTTTAAGGTCCCTTGGACCCTAGCGGGACTAAATTATATCAAATGTGAACCTATTTTAGCCGAGCGCTGCAGCGGGATTCAGCGTGATAGAGCGCCTGAAATTGTAAAATACCTAGAATTTTTTAAAAACTGCCCAGTTTTGGCTGAAATTGCCAAAATTTCACGGTTTTTTGTATTTAAAGGTCCCTTGGAACCTAGTGGGACTGAATTATATCAAATGCGAATTTATTTAGCCGCGCGGTGGTGCGCGAAAAGCGCTTCAGTGCGATTCTGCGCGCTGCAACGCTTGAAATTGCAAAATACCTAGAATTTCTTAAAAACTACCCAGTTTTGACTAAAATGGCCAAAATTTCATGGTTTTGGAATTTTAAGGTCCGTAGGACCATAGTGGGACAGAATTATATCAAATGTGAACATATTTTAGTCAGGCGTTACCGCGCAAAAAGCGCTCCTCTGCGCGCTGCAGTGCAAAAAGCGCTACCCCACGAAAAGCGCTGCAACGCCTGAAATTGCAAACTGCCTAGAATTTCTAGAAAACTGCCTAGTTTTGACTGAACAGCGCTGTAGCGCCTGAAATTGCAAATTGCCTAGTTTTAGTATTTTAAGGTCTCGAGGACACTAGCGGGATTGAATTATTTCAAATGTGAACTTATTTTAGCCACGCGTCGTAGCGTGAAATGTGCTCCTGCGCGCTGCCACGCGAACAGTGCAACAGCGCTCTACAGCGCGTTGTAACGCCTGAAATTACAAATGCCCTAACTTCCTTAAAAACTGTGCAATTTTTGGTTGAAATGGCCAAAATTTCATAGTTTTGGTATTTTAATGTCCTTAAGACCTTAGTGGGATAGAATTATATCAAATGTGAACCTATTTTAACCGCGCCCTGACAAGCAAAAATCCATATCACGAGCTGCAGCGCTTGAAATTACAAAATGCCATGAATCTCTTAAAAACTATTTAGTTTTGGCTGAAAGGGTCAAAACTTCACAGTTTTTGGATTTTAAGGTCCCTTGGACCCTAGTGGGACTGAATTATATCAAATGTAAACCTATTTTAGCCGCGCACTGCTGCGTGAAAAGTGCTCCAGCGTGAAAAGCGCTCCAGCACGATTCAGCGCTCTGCAGCGCCTGAAATTGCAAAATGCCTAGAATTTCTTAAAAAACTGCCCAGTTTTGGCTTTAATGGTAAAAATTTCACGGTTTTGGTATTTTAAGGTCCCTTGGACCCTAGTGGGACTGAATTATATCATATGTGAACCTATTTTAGCCTCGCGCCACTGCTCAAAATGTTATTGCGCGCTGTCGCGCGAAAAGCGCAATGCAGCGCCTGAAATTGTAAAAATGCCTAGAATTTTTTAAAAACTGACCAGTTTTAGCAGAAATGGCCAAAATTTCAAAATTTTTGTATTTTAAGGTCCCTTGCACCCTAGTGGGATTGAATTATATCAAATGTGAACCTATTTTAGCTGCGCGCTACAGCGTGAAAAGCACTACGGCACGCTATAGCGTGAAAAATGCTACCCCGCGCTACCGCGCAAAAAGTGCTCCTGCGTGAATCAGCTTGCTGCAGCGCCTGAAATTGCAAAATGCCTAGAATTTCTTAAAAACTGTCCAGTTTTGACTGAAATGGCCAAAATTTTGCGGTTTTAGTATTTTAAGGTACTTAGGACCCTAGTGGGATTGAATTTTATCAAATGTGAACCTATTTTAATCCCGCGCTGCAGCGCAAAAAGTGCTCCCGCACGTTCCCGCGCGCTCCCGCATGAAAAGCACTCCAATGCGATTCAGTGTGCTGCAGCGCCTGAAATTTGCAAAATGCTCATAATTTTTAAAACTGCCCAGTTTTGGCTGAAATGGCCAAATTTCATGGTTTTGGTATTTTAAGGTCCCTAAGACCCTAACAGGACTGACTTACATCAAAATGTAAGCCTATTTTAGCCGCGCGCTGCAGCGCATAAAGCGGTCCCGCTCGAAAAGTACTCCAGCGCGCTGCAACGCCTAAAATTGCAAAATACCTAGAATTTCTTAAAAACCTGCCGAGGTTTCGACTTGAATGTCCAAAATTTCACAGTTTTGGTATTTTAAGGTCCCTTGGACCCCAGTGGGACTGAATTATAACAAATGTGAACCTATTTTAGCCACGTGCTGCCGCACAAAAAGCGCTACCGCGCGAAAAGCACTCCAGCGCGATTCAGCGCGCTGCAGCACCTGAAATTGCAAAATGCCTAGAATTCCTTAAAAACTGCTCAGTTTTGGCTTGAAATGACCAAAATTTCACGATTTTGGTATTTTAAGGTCCCTAGGATCCTAGTGAGACAAAATTATATCAAATGTGAACCTATTTTGGCTGCGCACTGCTGCGCGAAAAAGTGCTACTGTGCATTGCAATGCAAAAAGCGCTACCCGTGCTCTGCCGCGCGAAAAGCGCTCCAGCGCGATTCGGCGAGCTGCCGTGTATGAAATTGCAAAATGCCTAGAATTTCATAAAAATTGTCCAATTTTGGCTGTGAAATGGCCAAAACTTCACAATTTTGATATTTTAAGGTCCCTAGGACCCTAGTGGGACTCATTTATATCAAATGTGAACCTATTTTAGCCACACGCTATCGCGCACAAAGCGCTTCCGAGCGCCGCCGCGGGAAAAGCGCTACAGCGCGCTCTAGCGCTATGCAGCGCGTTGTAACGCCTGAAATTGCAAAATGCCCAGAATAACTTAAAAAATACCTAGTTTTTGGCTGAAATGGCCAAAACTTCACAATTTTGGTATTTTAAAGTCCCTTGGACAATAGTGGGACTGAATTATATCAAATATGAACATACTTTACCCACGCGCTGATGCTCAAAAAGCACTCCAGTGCGATTCAGCGCGCTACAGCGCGATTCAGCGCGCTACAGCGCGATTCAGCGCGCTACAGCGCGATTCAGCGCGCTACAGCGCGATTCAGCGCGCTACAGCGGCCCCGAAATTGGAAATGCCTAGAATTTTCTTAAACACTTGCCCCGTTTTGGTTTGTTGAAATGGACAAAATTTCACAGTTTTTGTATTTTAAGGTCCCTTGGACCATAGTGTGACAAACTATATCAAATTTGAACCTATTTTAGCCGCGTGCTCCCGCGCGAAAAGCATTATCGCGCGCAGACACGCAAAAAAGCCATCCCGCGCGCTGCAGCGCAAAAGGTGCTACCCCGCGCTGCCACACAAAAGCGCTCCAGAGCGATTTATCATGCCGCAGCTCCTGAAATTGCAAAATGCCAAAATTTCTTAAAACTTCCCAGTCTTGACTGAAATGGCCAAAATTTCACGATTTTGGTATCTTAAGGTCCTTAGGATCTAAGTGGGACAGAATTTATATCACATGTGAACCTATTTTAGCCACGCGCTGCTGCGCAAAAATCAATACCATGCACTGCAGCGCGTTGCAGCGCCTGAATTGCAAAATACCATGAATTTCTTAAAAACTATTTAGTTTTGGCTGAAATGGCCAAAACTTCACGGTTTTTTGTATTTCAAGGTCCCTTAGACTCAAGTGGGGACTGAATTATATCAAATGTGAACCTATTTAAGCCGTGTGCTGCCGCGCGAAAAACGCTCCAGCGTGATTCAGCGCGCTACAAGCGTA
This sequence comes from Gastrodia elata, assembly GCA_016760335.1. Taxonomy (NCBI): domain Eukaryota; kingdom Viridiplantae; phylum Streptophyta; class Magnoliopsida; order Asparagales; family Orchidaceae; genus Gastrodia; species Gastrodia elata. The sequence continues at coordinate 136,367 of JACERR010000081.1, forward strand.
TGAAATTGTAAAATATTTATAATTTTTTAAAAACTGCCTAGTTTTGGCTAAAATGGCCAAAATTTCATGATTTTTGTATTTAAAGGTCCCTTGGACCCTAGTGGGATTGAATTATATCAAATGTGAATTTTTTTCAGCTGGGCGCTGCCCGCGCGAAAAGCGCTCCAGCGCGATTCTGGGCGCTGTAACGCCCGAAATTGCAAAATGCCTAGAATTTCTTAAACATTGCCCAGTTTGGGCTGAAATGGCCAAAATTTCATGGTTTTGAAATTTTTAGGGTCCCTAGGACCATAGTGGGACAGAATTATATCAAATGTGAACCTATTTTAGCCACGCGTTGCCCGCGGCAAAATGCGCTCCTGCGCGCTGCAGCGCAAAAAGCGCTCCCGTGCGAAAAGCGCTGCAGCGCCTGAAATTGCAAAATGCCTAGAATTTCTTAAAAATTGCCCAGTAATTGGCTAAAATGTCCAAAATTTCACGGTTTTTGGTAATTTAAGGTCCTTAGGACCTTAGTGGGATAGAATTATATCAAATATGAACCTATTTTAGCCGCGCGCTGACGTGTGAAAATCCATACCGCGCGCTGCAGCGCCTGAAATTGCAAAATGCCATGAATTTCTTAAAAAACTATTAGTTTTGGCTGAAATGGCCAAAACTTCACAGTTTTTATATTTTAAGGTCCCTGGGACCCTAGCGGGACTAAATTATATCAAATGTGAACCTATTTAGTCGAGCGCTGGCAAGGCGGGATTCAGCGTGATAGAGCGCCTGAAATTGTAAAATACCTAGAATTTTTTAAAAACTGCCCAGTTTTGGCTGAAATTGCCAAATTTCACGGTTTTTGTATTTAAAGGTCCCTTGGAACCTAGTGGGACTGAATTATATCAAATGCGAATTTATTTAGCCGCGCGGTGGTGCGCGAAAAGCGCTTCAGTGCGTTCTGCGCCGCCTGCCAACGCTTGAATTGCAAAATACCTAGAATTTCTTAAAAAACTACCCAGTTTTGACTAAAATGGCCAAAAATTTCATGGTTTTGGAATTTTAAGGTCCCGTAGGACCATAGTGGGACAGAATTATATCAAATGTTGAACATATTTTAGTCAGGCGGTTACCGCGCAAAAAGCGCTCCTTCCTTGCCGCTGCAGTGCAAAAGCGCTAACCCCACCGAAAAGCGCTGCAACGCCTGAAATTGCAAACTGCCTAGAATTTCTAGAAAACTGACCTAGTTTTGACTGAACAGCGCTGTAGCGCCTGAAATTGCAAATTGCCTAGTTTTAGTATTTTAAGGTCTCGAGGACACTAGCGGGATTGAATTATTTCAAATGTGAACTTATTTTAGGCCACGCGTCGTAGCGTGAAATGTGCTCCTGCGCGCTGCCACGCGAACATGTGCAACAGCGCTCTACAGCGCGTTGTAACGCCTGAAATTACAAAATGCCCCTACCTTCCTTAAAAACTGTGCAATTTTGGTTTTTGTAAATGGCCAAAATTTCATAGTTTTGGTATTTTAATGTCCTTAAGACCTTAGTGGGATAGAATTATATCAAATGTGAACCTATTTTAACCGCGCCCTGACAAGCAAAAATCCATATCACGAGCTGCAGCGCTTGAAATTACAAAATGCAATGAATCTCTTAAAAACCTATTTAGTTTTTGGCTGGAAAGGTGTCCAAAACTTCACAGTTTTTGGATTTAAGGTCCCTTGGACCCTAGTGGGACTGAATATATCAAATGTAAACCTATTTTAGCCGCGCACTGCTGCGTGAAAAGTGCTCCAGCGTGAAAAGCGCTCCAGCACGATTCAGCGCTCTGCAGCGCCTGAAATTGCAAAATGCCTAGAATTTCTTAAAACTGCCCAGGTTTTGGCTTTAATGGTAAAAATTCACGGTTTTGGTATTTTAAGGTCCCTTGGACCCTAGTGGGACTGAATTATATCATATGTGAACCTATTTTAGCCTCGCCACTGCTCAAAAGTTATTGCGCGCTGTCGCGCGAAAAGCGCAATGCAGCGCCTGAAATTGTAAAATGCTAGAATTTTTTAAAAACGACCAGTTTTAGCAGAAATGGCCAAAATTTCAAAATTTTTGTTTTAAGGTCCCTTGCACCTAGTGGGATTGAATTATATCAAATGTGAACCTATTTTAGTGCGCGCTACAGCGTGAAAATGAAAAGCATACGGCACGCTATAGCGTGAAAAATGCTACCCCGCGCTACCGCGCGAAAAGTGCTCCTGCGTGAATCAGCTTGCTGCGAGCGCGAGTGAAATTGCAAAATGCCAGAATTTCTTAAAAACTGCCCAGTTTTGACTTAAATGGCCAAAACTTCCCGGTTTCGTATTTTTAGGTCCCTAGGTAGGACGCTAGCGGGACTGATTATTTAAAATATGAACCAATTTTAGCTGCGCGCCGCAGCGTGAAAAGCCTTGTCGCGCGGGCTTCCGCTCGAAAAGCTCTCTAGCGCGATTCAGCGCGCTGCAGCGCATGAGATTGTTAAAATGCCTAGATAGATTCTTAAAAACTGCCCAGTTTGGCTTGAATGGCAAAAATTTCACGATTTTGGTATTTTAAGGTCCCTTGGACCCTA
>JACERR010000082.1:10000-12500 GCA_016760335.1 Gastrodia elata
TTTGTGTTTGTGCGTACATACACACAATGTTTGTGTGTGTGTCACATATATTTATCTGTGTGTGTGTGTGTTGGGGATACATAAACACACATAGAGATAAGTATATATAAGTGTGTTTGTTGGGTATATATACTCACAACCATATAAATATAGACACACATATGTACACACTCATATATATATACATAGTCATATATATACATATATATATATATATATATATATATGTTATGAGTATATATACACATCCATATCTCTATGTGTGTGTGAGATTAGTATATATATATATATATATATACATATATATAGATAAATATATATATATATCTGTGTGTGTGTGTGTGTGTGTGTGTGCATGTGTGTGTGTGTGTGTAGTGTGTGAACATATAAATATATATACACACACACTTAGGGATTAGTATAAATGAGTGTGTGTGAGGTGTGTGTGTTGGGTATACATACTCACACACACACTGATATATACAAATCTTTATGTGTGTGTATTTGTACACATACACACATACACACACTCATATATATAAATCTCTATATGTGTGTGTTTGTGTGTGTGTGCACACACACACTTACAAACACATATAAATTAATATATATGTGTGTGTGTGTTTGTGTGTTTATACAGTTGTGAGTATGTATACCCATAACACACACATTCATATATACTTATCTCAATGTGTGTGTGTGTGTGTATGTTTGTGGTGTTTGTATGTATGTATATATGCTTATGTCTATATATTGACACACACACACATGTGATATACACATATACACACATGTGTGTATGTTGAGTATACATACTCAAACTCACGTATACATTATCACACACACACACACATACTTATATATATATATATATATATATATATATGAGTATGTAGTATATATGAGTGTGTGTGTATTGGTATACAAACTCACACATATATGTATATAAGTATTTATGGAGTGTGTGTGTGTGTGTGTATATCTATATGAGTGTCTGTGTTTGTGTGTCACACACACTTAATCTCTATATATTGGGTATACACACTCATAGATAGAGATTATGTGTGTGTGTATGAGTGTGTGTGTGTTACACTCATAGACACACATAGTAAATATGAGTTGGTATATATATGTGTATATATGTGTGTGTGTGTGTGTTTGTGTGTATGTGTGTGTGTGTGTGTGTGTGTGTGTGTTTGTGTGTGTGTGTGTGTGTGTGTGTTTGAGTATGTATACCCAACACACATACACACACACACACAAACACACTCTTATATACTTATTTGTATGTGTGTATGTGTGTGTGTGTGTGTGTGTGTGTGCGTATGCATGTGTGTGTGTGTGTGTGTGTTGGGTAAATATGAAACACACACATATGAAGATAAGTATAAATGAGTGTGTGCATGCACACACACACACACTCTCACACACACAAACACAGACACACACATAACACGCACACACAGATAATATTCTAAGCTCTTTGTATGTTTGTGTGTTTATATATACTATGTGTGTGTCATATAACACATACATGTGTGTCTATATATGTATAAAATATATAGAGAGTAGTATTTATGAGTAATACAGACACACCCACACCCACAGATTGTGTTGCACACATGTAAGTGTTATCACACATACACACATACATACACACACACATACACACAGACACACACACACACACACACACACACACATATATATATATATATATATATATATGAGTGTGTAGTATATATGTATACACACTCACGCATATTGTATATAAGTATATAAGTATATATAAAGTGTGTGTGTGTGTGTGTGCATGAGTGTGTGAGTGTTACACTCATAGACACACACATAGTAAATATGAGTGGGTATATATATATATATATATATATATATATATATATATATATATATATATATGTGTGTGTGTGTGTGTGTGTGTGTGTGTGTGTGTGTGTGTGTGTGTGTTTGAGTATGTATACCCAACACGCACACACACACATAAACACACTCATATATACTTATGTCTATGTGTGTATGTCTGTCTATCTGTGTGAGTATGTATACAAACAATGTGTGTGTGTCACATATATTTTTATCTCTATATATGTATGTAGAGATATGTGTGTGTCTGTTGGTGTGTGTGTATGTGTGTATGTGTATATAACATACATATATACATACACACATACACACAAACACACACTCATATATATTTATCTATGTGTGTGTTGGGTATACACAAACACACACAGAGATAAGTATATATAAGTGTGTTTGTGTGTGTGAGTATGTGTGTTTGTGTTTATGCGTACATACACCTAATGTGTGTGTGTGTCACATATATTTATATGTGGGTGTATGTGTGTTGGGTATACACAAATACACACAGAGATAAGTATATATAAGTGTGTTTGTTGGGTATATATACTCACAACTGTATACATTTAGACACACATATGTACACACTCATCTATTATACATACTCATATATATATGTGTT
>JACERR010000082.1:15000-27500 GCA_016760335.1 Gastrodia elata
CATCTGTTGTTGGGTATATATGCTCACAACTGTATATAATTATACAGACATACATGTGTGTATGTGTGTGTGTATCCATCTATTTGTCTATCTATATATGTATACCCAACACACACACACAACAAACGTCTATGTGTGTGTGTGTGTGTGTATGTGTTTCTGTATACTTATACACAGTTATGTGTATGTTACCCAACATACACACACACACACACACACAACAAACACACACACACACACACTACACATATAGAGACTAGTATATATGAGTATGTGTGCAACACACACACACATATATGTATATATATATATACGGTTCTGAGTGTGTCTATATATTTAAACCCACACACACACACACACATAGATGTGTGCACATCATATATAGTTATATGCCCAACACTCACACACACATAGAGATTCATATATATATGTGTGTCACACATACACACACAAACACACACACACACAAGTATACTAATCTCTATGTGTATACATATTTATCTTCATATGAGTGTGTGGGTGTGTGTAGGGTATACATACTCACAACTGTATAGTGTGTAGGTGTGTGTTGGGTATAAATTCTTACAATCGTATAATGCATGTCTCCATGTGTGTGTTTGTGTGCGTGTGTATGTGTTGGGTATACATACTCACAACACACACACACACAAGTATACTAATCTCTAAAACACACACACACACAAGTATACTAATCTCTATGCATGTATTTGAGTGTGTGTGTGTGTTATGCACACACACACATGTAAGTATGTATATTGTGTGTGGGTGTGTGTATACGGTTGTATTGGGTATACATACTCACAACACACACACACATACACTCATATATATACATGTATATAGACACACACACATATGTGTTATACACATAGATACAATTTATATATTGTGTGTGTGTGTATGTGTTGTGTATATATTTGTCTTGGGTATACATACTCACAACACACACACATACACTCATACATATATACTAATTTCTATATGTGTTATACACACACACATATACTATATATAGATATACACACACACACACATAGAGATTAATATATGTGTGTGTCACATACAGTGTGAGTATATACATGTGTTGGGTATACTAATCTGTATGTGTGTGTGTATATATATATACTCACACATACAGATTAAATATAAAAATATAGAGATTATTATATATATGAGTGTGTGTGTGTGTCTGTATTGTGTATATATACACACACACATGACACAACACACACACACCAACTCATATATACTACTCACCACCATATATAAATATATATTAATCTCTATATGTAGGTGTGTGTGTGTGTTTATTTATCCATACTCACAACTATATATAAATATATAAACACACATTCATATAAGATAATATATATTGATATACGGTTATGAGTATGTATACCCAACACACACACACACACGATCATATATACAAATCTCTATGTGTGTGTGTATATATAAATATATAGACACACACACACACACACACACACACACACACACATATATATATATATATACATAAATACTCACGTATGTATACCCAATGTATATGACTGTGTATTGAGTGTGTTTTGTGTGTATGTGTATTAATATATACGAGTGTGTGTGTGTGTGTGTGTGTGTGTTTGTGTGTGAGTGAGTGTGTGTGTGTGTGTATGTGGCTGTGTCACACACACAAACCATATATATATACTAGTCACCACACATAGAGATTAGTATATATGTATTCTCTGTGTCTGTGTGTGTGTATATATACACACACATATATATATATATACCCAATATAAACACAAACACATATACATAGAGATTAGTATATATATGTGACACACTGGTATATATAGGAATCTCTATGTGTGTGTATGTGTGTGTATTGGGTATACATTCTCACACACATAGTGTTTGTTTATTTGTTTGTGTGTGTGTGTTTATGCGTGTGTTGGATATATATGAGATTATGTGTATATCTCCATGTAGACACACACACACACACACATGATCCCAAACACTCACACACACAAAAATGAATACATACAATACACACACACACACACACACTCATATCTGCTAATTTCTATATGTGTGTGTGAGTATGAATGTATATAAAGACACACATGTGTGTCTGTATTAGGTATACATACTCATATACACACCAATATTTCTAATTGTGTGTGTGTGTCCCTTGTTTGTATATGAGTGTGTGTAAGGGTATACATGCACAGACACACGCACACACACATAAAGATTAGTATATATGTGTGTGTGACCCAACACACATACTCATATATACTTATCCCTATGTGTAAGTATACCTACCATACATACACATGCACTAATATATATACACACAAACACATATATGTATATATATCTATGTGCATATGTGTATGTGTCTACTGTTGGTGTGAGTATATATGAGTGTGTGTGTGTGTGTGTGTGTGTGTGTGTGTATGTGTTGGGTATACAAACACATATAGACAGTCACATACACACACACACACATAAATATACACACATAGAGATTAGTATATTTATGTGTGTGAGAGTGTGGCACACACATGGAGATAAGCTTATATGTATGTGTGAGTATGTATACCCAACACACATATATGAGTGTGTGTATGTGTGTGTGCACATATATATAGATACTCACAATCATATATAAATATATATACACACATATAGAGATTAGTATATGTATATAGGCATACACATGTAGATACACACACTCATATATACTTATCTCTATGTGACACAATACACACACATATATGAGTGTGCTTGTGTCTATATATATATAAGGTTGTGAGTATGTATATATACTTTATTTATACTTATGCTTATCTCTATATGTGTGTGTGTGTTGGGTATAAATACTTACAATCATATATAAATATGTAGACACACACACACACATAGAGATAAGCACAAGTATATATGAGTGTTTGTGTGTGTGTCTCTATGTGTGTGTTATATATACTAATGTGTGTGTCTCTATGTGTGTGACACAATACACACACATATATGAGTGTGTCTATGTCTATATATATATATATATATATATATATATATATATATATATATACATATATATATAAGGTTGTGAGTAAGTATATATATTTAATTTATACTTATACTTATCTCTATATGTGTGTGTGTGTTAGGTATAAATATTTACAATCATATATAAATATGTAGACACACACACACATAGAGATAAGCATAGTTATATATATATATATATATATATATATGAGTGTGTGAGATTAGTATAAGCACACACACACATTCATATATTTATATATAGTTATGAGTATGTATATATACTCATATACACACACACACTCATATATAAGCAAGACACACACACACAAACACACACACACACACATACACACACACACACACACACACACACACACACACACACACACACACACACACACACATATATATATATATATATATATATATATATGCACACATATGTACACACACACACATATAGATTAGTATATATGAATGTGTGTATGTGTGTGTGTGTGTGTTAAGTGTACACACACACATACTATCAAATACAGACACCAATATTTATGAGTATGATTATACCCAACACACAAGCATACACACACACACACTCATATCTACTAACACATATACTCATAACAAAATATAAATATATATAGATACACGTATGTGTTATCACACACACATGAACTCAGACATAGAGATTAGTATATGCCCAACACAACACACACGTGAGTATCTCACAACAGTATATATATATATGAGTGTGTGAGATTAGTATAGACACACACACATCTATATATTTATATTTAGTTGTGATTATGTATAGACACTCATATATACACACACACTTATATATAGACAAGAGACACACACACACATACACACATATATATATGCACATGTATGTACACACATAGATATTAGTATATATGAGTATGTATGAGTGTGTATATATCTGTATATGGTATACTATACTTATCTCTATGTGTGTATTGGACACACACACATATATAAAATAGTCTCTAGTATATATGTTTGTGTGTGTGTGAGTAGTATACCAACACACACACATACACACACACACACATAGAGATTAGTATAGATGCGTGTGTGTGTGTGTGTTGGGTGTACATACCCACAACCGTCTATATACACATCTATACCCAACACACACACACACACACACTTATACATGCTAATCTCTATGTGTGTGTGTATCTGTGTGTGTGTGTGTGTCTATATAAATATATAAGATAAGTATATATGAGTATATTTATGTGTGCGTGTTACATACATACATACATACATACATATATATATATATATATATATATATTTATATTATGTATCTGTATGTGTATATATTTTTATATATGTGTGTATCACAATGAGATTAGCGGAAGTACACATACACACACACGTATGTGTTATATTTATATACTTATCTCCATGCGTGTGTGTCCCTCATATATACTAACCTTTACATGTGTATGCGTCTACGTGTGTGAGAATGTAGACACACATATAGAGATAAGCTTATATGAGTGTGTGTGTGTGTGTGTGTATGTGTTGGGTATACATACTCATAACAAATATATAGACACACACACACACATACATACACATATATACTAATATCTGTGTGTATTATATACATGTATATATATATATATATATATATATATATATATATCTATGTGTGTGAGTGTGTGTGTGTATCTATATATTTATTGTGAGTATGTCTACCCAACACACACACACTCAACACTCATATATACTAATCTCTATGTATATATATTTATGTGTGTGTGTCTATGTGTACATATATATATATATATATATATATATATATATATATATATATATATAAGTATATATGAGTGTGCGTATGTCTAAATATTTAGGTGAGTGTCAAGACACAAACACACACAGATATATAAGTATATTTATATATAGGCGCACACACATACATGTATATATATACATTTAGGCACACACACACACACACACACACACACACACACACACACACACACACATATATATATATATATATTTATGATTCTGAGTATATATCTCTATGTCTATATATACTTATCTCTAGTGTATATATATACTCACAATCATATATATATATATATAAATCTGTGTGTGTGTGTGTATGTGTTGGTGTATTATATATATATATATATATATATATATATATATATATATGTAGATGCATACACACAAACATGAGTATATATGCACATACACACTCTATCATAATACATACATCTATCACACACACTTATATATACTAATCTCTATGTGTGTGTGGCACACATAGAGATAAGTATATATATATATATATATATATATATATATATATATATATATATATATGTAGATGCATACACACAAACATGAGTATATACGCACATACACACTCTATCATAATACATACATCTGTCACACACACTTATATATACTAATCTCTATGTGTGTGTGTGGCACACATAGAGATAAGTATATATATATATATATATATATATATATATATCTGTGTGTGTGTGTGTGTGTATATTTGAATGTGTGTGTGTATTGGGTACACACACACACACACACACACTAATGTATACCTACAATCTTTATGTGTGTGTGTGGATGAGTGTGTGTGTGTGTTGGGTATATAGATACAATTGTGTCTATGTACACACACACACACACATATATATGTCATGTGTGTATGCGTGTGTGTGTTTGTGTGTGTGTTGTGTGTGTGTCAACATATATATACAGTTGTGAGTATTTGTATATACGGTTGTGAGCATAGTGATTACTATAGATATTTGTGTGTTATGTCTGTGTGCCTATATATTTATATACGATTATGAGTATGTATACCCAACACACACACACACTCACACACTCATATATATATATATATATGTATATATATATATATGTGTATATATACATAGAGATAAATATATATGACTGTTTGTGGGTGTGTATTGGGTAGACATACTAACAATCATATATATATATATATATATATATATATATATATATATATATATATAAATATGTGTGTGGGTATAAGTATAAACACACACACACTCATAGAGATAAGTATAAACACACACACACACGCAAACACATAGAGATAAGTATAAACACACACACACACATAGAGTGTGTGTATGTGTTTGTATAAATATATAGACACACATATAGAGAAATTAGTATATATGAGTGTGTGTGTTTGTTTGTGTTGTGTGTGTGTGGGTCTAAGTATGTAAACCCAACACACTAATACACATAATGATTAGAATATATGAGTTTGTATATATAGACACACACATACACACACACTTATATATGGTTGTGAGTATACCAACCACATCCATATATATATATATACTTATCTCCATGTGTGTGTGTGTGTGTGTGCACCTATATGTGTGTATGTGTCAGTGTGTGCCTGTATATATATGTGACGTGATCTATATAACACGTACGTGTGTATGTATATGAGTATATATATATATAACATACATGTGTGTATATAACACATACGTGTGTGTGTGTATATATATATGGATGTGTATACATAGTTGTGTGTGTGTGTGTTGATATACATACTCACACAGATACACACACATGTTCATATTACTTATCTCTATGTATGCACACACATATGTGTTATATATATATATATATATATATGCATACTCACAATCTTATATAAATATATAGACACACATACACACACACTCATATATACTAATCTCTATGTGTGAGTGTTTGTATGTGTTTATGTATGTGTTTATATATTTATAAATGGTCATGAGATTATATATATATATACTATACACATAAAGAGATAAGTATAAGACCTCACACATACTGACACACACACACACAAACACACACATAAAGATTAGTATATAATGTTGTGAGTATGTATATAACATATACATTTGTGTGTCTATATGTTTATATATAGTTGTGTATGGCACACACACACACTCATATATACTTATCTCTATGTGTGTGTATTTGTGTGTGTATGTGTGTCTATCTATACAAACTCACAACTGTATATAAATATATAGACACATGCACATTGTTATATACATGTATATATATATATATATATATATACACACACACATATGTGTTATATACCTCATACACACACACACACATACACACATAGAGATTAGTATATAAGTAGTGTACGTGTGTGTGTGTGTTTATGTATACATAGAGATAAGTATATATGAGTGTGTGTATATATGAGTATGTTTGTACATAGTTATACTAATTTCTCTATATGTGTATGTGTGCTTGTGTCTATATATATACCCAACTCACAAACACACACAAACATAGACACACGCACACACACACACCCACACACATACAACAGTACACTTATATATACTATTCTCTATGTGAGGGTATACCACATAGAGATTAGTATATATAAGTGTGTTTATGCAAGTTATAACACATATGTGTGACACACACACACACACGCACACACTAATATTTGTGAGTAAGAATGTATGTATAAGTGTGTGTGTGTTGGGTATACATACTCATATATATGTGTGACACACATATAAACACAAACACTCGTCTATATGAGTGTGTGTATGATGGGTACACTAATATATAACACATACATGTATGTGTCTATATATTTATATATACATATTTATATATAACTCATGTATACTCATGGATATGTAGGATTGTGAGTATGTATACCCAACACATATATACACACACTTAAGAATATATATGTAGACACACACGCATACACAAACACACACACACACTCATATATACTAATCTCTACGTGTGTATATTTGTGAGTGTGTGTGTGACACACACACACACACACTCACACTCATATATACTTATATTTATGTGTGTGTATGTGTGTGTGTCTATATATATATATATATATAGATACACACAAACACACACACTCACACCACACACACTCATATATAGACACACACTATATAACACACTATATTATTGTATAGATACTCACAACTGCATATAAATATATATATATACTCATACACACATATACATGCACAAACAACACACACACACACACACATAAAGATAACTATATATGAGTGTGTATGTGTGTGTGTATGATTAGTGTGCAGACACATGTGTGTCACATGGGTATATATACTCACACACACACACATATAGAGATTAGTATACCCACACATACATATATATATATAGTTACCCAAAATATAGAGATTAGTATATATAGAGATACGTATATATATACAGCACACACACACACACACAAATACAAAATATGAGTATGTATACCTATACTGACACACATAGGCACACACACACACACACATACACAATACACACACAACACACTCATATAGATAATCTATATGTATGTGTGTGTGACACACACACACACACACATAGAGATTATCTATATGAGTGTATGTATATGAGTGTGTGTGTGTGAGTATACATATATATATATATATATATATATATATATATATATATATATATATGTATACACACACACACAAACACAAACACAAGGACATAGAGATTAGTATATATGAGTGTGTGTGTTTGTGTGACTGTCTTTACACAAATATAACACACACACAAATATGTGTTGGGTACATACTCACAATAGTATATAAATATATAGACACATAGACACACAAACACACATGCACAAATACACACATAGAGATTAGTATAAATAAGTGTGTGCATGTGTGTGTTGGGTTTACATACATATATAAAAATATATATACACATACATATATATATATATATATATATATATATATATATATATATATATATATATAAACACACAGATACTGTGTGCGTGTATGTGTGAGTATATATCCAACACATTGTGTGTGTGTGTGTTGGCTATACATACTCATAACACACACACATAGAGATTAGTATGTATACCCAACATAAATGTGTGTGTGTGTGTGTGCACATACTCACACTCATATATACATATAAAATCATACATTTATGAGTATGTATGAGTGTATATATAGATATGGTTGTGAGTATAAATACCTAACTATACAACTAATCTCTATATGTGTGTATGTGTCTCGATATGTGTGTGTGGGTGTTGGGTATACACACACACATATAGATGTGTATATATACTTACAACATATGTGTTATATAGACACAATCATGTGTGTGAGTGTGTGTGTGTGTGTTAATAGAACACTTACATTGTGACACACACATGCACACACACTCAGACACACACACACATATAGAGATTATATATATTTGTATTGGGTATACATACTCACACTCATATAATATGTGTGAGTGTGTGTGTTTATGTGTGTAAGTATACACATATAGACACATACACACACACACAAATTGACACACATATAGATATATGAGTGTGTGTGTGTGCGTATGTCTATATACAAATATATGATATGTATTTGTGAGCGTATGTGTATGTGTGTCGCAAACACATGGAGATAAGTATATATGAGTGTGAGTGTGTGTGTATGTGTGTGTGCACTAGGGATTAGTATATATATAGACACACACACACACATAGAAATACATACATGTGTGTGTGATAGTGTATATATATATAAAGATTAGTATATATATATATACACACACACACACTAATTATGTGTGTTTGTGTAATTCTCTGTGTCTGTGTTTGTGTGTGTGACAACCCCTATATATACCCACATAATCACACACACACACACACACACCACACACTCATGCACACACAAAATATATAAACACACACACACACACACACATGATTGTAAGTATCACACAAACACATACACACTCATATATATGTGTGTGTGTGTGTGTTTGTGTGTGTGTGTGGGTGTGTATGTATGTGTGTGTGTGTGTTGTGAGTATGTATGCACAACTTATGTTATAAGTGTCTGTGTATATACTAATCTCATTGTGTATTCCAAACACACAAACACACACACACACACACATATACACACACTCATAGACACACACACACACATAGCACACACACACCAACTCACCCACACACAAAAATAGAGATAACACATACACATGCATAAAAATGTGCTAGATATACATACTCACACACTCATATATATGAATCTCTATATTTTGTGTGTGTGTGTGTGTATGTATCTATGTTGGATAGTTTATATGTTTGTGTATCCCCAACACACACATACTCATTTATACTTGTATGTCTGTGTATTGGGTACATAGAGATTATTATAAATGAGTGTGCATGTGTGTGTGTGGATGTGTTGTGTATTGGGTATACACACACGCACACACAAACTACCCAACACAAACACACACACACACACACACAATATAGAGATTAGTCTATATGAGTGTGTGAGTATGTATACCCAACACATTTTTATGTGTGTGTATGTGTTCTCTATTTATGTGTGTGCGTGTGAGTTTGTGTGTGTGTGTATGTGTTGTGTATGTGTCTATCATAACTATATATATATATAATACACACACATATGTGTTATCATAATTGTTATATACATATATAGACACACACATCTCCATGTGTGTGTATGTGTGTGAGTTTAGTATACTTATCTGGTGTGTGTATATAGACATATGTGCTACCCAACACATGTCTTTATATATATCTATGTGTGTGTGTTAACGCATTCATGTATATAACATATATGTGAGTGTGCCTATGTATTTATATACCAATATATATCTATATGTGTGGCAACATATATGTGTATGGTGCCTATACATACTCATTTTGATTATATATACATACTCTCTATATTATATGTATTAGGTATAGAGATGAGCATATATAAGTGTGTGCATGTGTGTGTGTGTGTGTGTATGTTGGGTATACATACACACACATACACACTCATATATATATGAGTGTGTGTGTGTATATATATATATATATACACACACATATGTGGGTTTTTGGGTATATACATGTATACACACACACTCATATAGACACACACACACACAAACACACACACTCATATGTGTGTGTGTGTCTCTCTCTCTTTACATACCTGCATACAGACACACACACTCATGTGGTGTGTGTGTTGAGTACACACAGATGTGTACATATCTGTATATGTGTGATAACACATATGTGTGTTTGTGTGAGTGAGTATATATACCCAACACACTCACACACACACACACACACACACACACACACACACACACACACATATATATATATATATATATATATATATATATATATATATGTATATACAAGTGTGTACCCAACACACATACACACATGAGTGTGTGTGTCTATATGTTTGTATGTACACACACACACACACACACACATATACTGCATATATGAGAGTATGTATACCCAAGATACACAAACACACGCACACCCAATACACATAGAGATTAGTATACACACAACACACCCAATACACATAGAGATTAGTATCTCTGTGTGTGTGTGTTTTTGAGTGTGTGTATATGTGTGTGTCTATCTATACACACACACACTCATATATACTTATCTCAATGTGTGTGTGTGTGTGCAAATATATATACGGCCACACACACACACAGACTCATATATACTTATCTTCTTGTGTGCGTGTGTCTGTGTGTGTATGTGTGTGTACACCCACACAAACACATATATAATAATTATAGTATATATAATTGTGAGTGTGTTACATATTCAAATTACATACGTGCGCTTATCTACAATTTTATATTCTGTATGAGGCACACCCAGACACATACACACACATACACAAATGGAGATTAGTATACATGAGTGTGTGTGATAACAGAGATGCGTGTGTGTATCTATATAAATTATGTGTGTGTGTGCATATGAGTATATATATCACACACATACAGATATATATATATATATATATATATACATACTTATATATATTTATGATTATGAGTAAGTATACCTAACAAACACATAAAGACACACACAATCACTATTTGTATATAACAAATACGTGTGTGTGTGTGTCTATATATACTCGTATACACACACACACAAGTTGTGTGTATATGTACATATACTCATATGTTAAATACATGTGTTGTGTGTTTGTGTGTGACACATACACACACACACATACACACACTCATATATGTGTTTGTGTGTCACACACACACATACACACACTCACACACACACGTATTTGTTATCACACACACATATATACTTATCTCCATGTGTGTGTGCATGTATCTCTAAATATATGAATACAACATATACACAATCATATATACTAATCTCTATGTGTGTGTGTATTTTTGTTGGATATACATACTCATAACAGTATATATATATATATATATATATATATATATATATATATATATGTATGTATATAGACACACACACACAC
>JACERR010000082.1:37500-42500 GCA_016760335.1 Gastrodia elata
TGTGTGTTTGAGTGTATGTGTGTTAGGTATACATACTCACACACAAACACACACTCATATATAAATATATATATATATAAGTGTGTACCCAACACACACACACATGTAGAGATTAGTATATATGAGTGTGTATTGAGTATGTATATATATATATTTATATAGGCACACACATAGAGATTAGTTTCAATACTAATCTACACAATATATATATATATATACTTATTATATATATGCACACACACACAATCTCTATATATGAGTGTGTATACACAATATGTAATGGGTATACATACTGCTGATGTATGGTTGGGAGTATGTATTCCCAACACACACACACACACACATAGAGATTAGTATATATGATTGTGTGTGTGTGTGTCTGTATATGTGAATATATATATAAATATATATTATTTATATTTGAATATAAAACTATTCTCTATGTGTGTGCCTATATCAATATATCAACACACACACACATACACAAACACATACATTTTCTCTATATGAGTGTGTATACCCAAGCTATATTGGGTATACCTACTCAATATATAACACACTCACATCATATATATATTTGTGTGTGTGTGTGCATATACATATATAGACATATGCACACATGGAAATTAGTATATATATATATATATATATATATATCTATGTATGTGTGTTTGTGAATACACACATAGAGATTAGTATATATGAGTGTGTGTGTGTGTGTTGGGTACACTTACTCACATATATACAAATATATACTAATCTCAATATGTGTGTGTGTATGTGTATATATCTGTGTGTGTGTTGTATACATATATGTGCATGTCTATATATTTATATATGGTTATGAGTATGTATGTGTGTGTGTGTGAGTGTGAATACCCAACTTACACACACACACACACACACACACACACACACACACACACACACACACACACACACATATATATATATATATATATATATATATATATGAGTGAGTGTGTCTGTGTGTGTATTGGGTATACATGCTCACATACACACTCATAATTGTATATAAATATATGGATACACACATATATATATATACAACACACACATAGATACACTCACATACACACACACACACACATACATAGAAATTAATATATCTATGTATTGTGTTTGTTGGGCATGCATACTTATAAATAGATACGATGTATAAGTATGTATACCCAACACACACAACACACAAATATACTATATATTTACACACACACACACACTCATATATATAATCTCATACACACATACATACACACACACACACACACACAGACATAGATATACATAAGTATATTTGAACCTCTTGCTCTCCTTCATCACATGGTCTTCAATAATAATGTCCTCAAGATTAGGGCTTCTAATATAATTGAGCTTACACACTATATATTATGTTTTAGATTTACTAAGATAAAAATCTTTAAATTCTAAAATTATCATCCACAAGTCAAATTATGCCTTAACTCTATCCCTAACATTATCAATTAATAGAATAGCATATGTAAATAACTTGCACCAACGAACCTCCTCTTGAATATGCTCAGCAAGAACATTTAAAACTAAGCAAGAAATATAGACCAAGAGTAGAACCTTGATGTAATTCTGATAAGAAAATCATTAGACAAGCCACATTACGATAGAACACATGTTGCAATCCCATTATACATATCTTTAATAACATCAATATATGGTACACAAATTCTTTTTCTCTCCAAAGCTCCTTAAAGATCTTCTATTAATACTTTATCATAAGCCCTTTCAAGATAAAAAAATATTATAAAGACCTTTTCATTTCTAAAATTATCCATCAAACCTCTTAACAATGCATGATGTCCATGGTAAATCTACCGAGCATAAAACTAAATGCAATTTGCATTATATGAGTAACCCTTTATAACCTATATCCAATTACTCACTCCAAATGTTTCAACGAACAACACATTACCTTAGTTCCCCTTAACTTGCAATTTTAAGCATCACCTTTATTCTTAAAAATGAGTATTGCAATACATCTTGTCTTCAAAATAACTTGGTATGTCAAGAAATTCCTTTTTCACCAAATTACTTCCACACATCAATAGAGATGACACCTGATTCTACCATTCCACTTTTCCACTTTTCATCCTCTTAAAGGCATTCCAAATCTCAAACTTATTAATATGCCAATTGAAAGTGTAATTGATATTATAATTATAATTATTGAACTCACTCATATTAATTATATTGGTACAACCTTCATTAAAAAAATTATTAACAAAATTCATCCATCAATATTGATATTATCATCCCTAAATCGAAAAGAGAGTTTCAATAGTCAAAATTAAAAAAACACCTATTCTAGAGACTTTCCAAGCAAAAAACCACAACAAGAGAACTTATGGAGAAAAGCAAGGAGTATTGATAGTGAGTCCAACAAAAATCAACCTTAGATCTCGTGAGTTGAAAAATGCTTTTGAAAACAAAAAAAAAACAATGAAATGCAAACTTATAATATAATTACCTTGTTCCAGGCACATAGTCTTTAGAAAAAGTTCAATGAAAATAAAAGTTCAAAAGGAACAGATCCATGATATCATGAAGTCAAGTGAGTGTATATTATCAAACCAATATTTTCCTCCCAATAAACCAAAATTAGCCAAACTAGTGATAGTGAATTGAAGAATAACAGAATCTACACTTATTTCAAGTGTGATCTGCTACCCAGCTAGTGATAGTGAATGGAAGAATAATTGAATCTACACTTATTTTACAAGTGTGATCTGCTAAAAGCACGCAAAGCACATACTCTTCTCAAAATCTTTAAGAAAAAGTATATATATATATCCAACACACACACACAAACACACGTATATAAATATATAGACAAACACACATATATTTTATCACACACACAGATATATATAAATATACCCAACACACACATACACACACTCATATATACTATTCTCTATACAAAGTCACAACCACATGAATATATACTCACACATGTATTTGTCTATATATTTATATAGACACATATGTATACCCACACAACTTGAGATTGTGAGACAGATACACACACACATATATAGAGATAAGTATATATGCACACACACGACCGTATATAATTAGACACAAGCACACACGCACATGTTTTACCCACACGCACACACACACACACAAACACACACTTATATATATATTGTTTGTGTGTGTATCTATATATATTATACGATAGTGAGTATGTATACCCAACACACACACCCGCGCGCGCGCGCGCACGCACACATAGACACACACACAAACAACTTTATGTATGTGAGTGTGTATGTATCTAAATATATATACTCACAATCAAATATAAATATATTGACACGCACATTATATATATATAGATGGCCTTATTGAAAATATATATATATATATGTGTGTATATATATGTATATATATATATATATGAGTATGTGTATGTGTTATATTTGTGTGGTTGTTTATATGTGTGTGTTGGGTATACATACTCATAACTCTATATATATATAAAGACACACACATATAACTATATGTGTAACATATATTTATAAATTGTGTGTGTGTGTGTGTGTGTGTGTGTGTGTTTATATATATATATTCACACACACACACACACACACACACACACACACTCATATATACTTATCTTTATGCGTATTTGTTTGTGTGTGTGTGCGCGTGTGTGCATGTATATGAATATATATATCACACTCACACACACACACACACACACATATATATATATATATATATATATTTATATATTTATATATATATATAATCCTTATGAGTATGTATACCTAATACACACAAACACACATATATATGAATATATATATCACACACACTAAGATATTTGTCTGTGTGTATGTGTTGGGTATACATATTCACAACTATATATAGATATACAGACATACACATATACACAAACATTGGGTATATATACTCACATGTGTGTGTGTGTTGGGTATGCACACACACCCACTCATATTTACTAATCTCTATATTTGTGTGTTTGTGTTTGTGTGTGTCTGTATATATATATACTAATCTCTAAGTGTGTATGTATGTGGGTATTAGGTATACATACTCATGATTATATAAATATATAGATACACACACACACAAACATACACACATAGAGATTAGTATATATGAGTGTATCTATATTTACACACACACTCACACACAATACATAAACACACACAAAATATTTTTATATATGTATGAGTATATATACACACACACACTCACATAGATATTTATATATATACATCCATTTATATATATAGACACACACACACACACACACACATAAGTTTGTGCACCCAACACACACTCAAATATACAGTTGTGGGTATATCTATATATGTATGTGTGTGTTGGTATATGGGTGTGGGTATACATGTGACACCGTATATAAATGTATATATACATAGACATATGGTGTGTGTTTGTGTGTGTGTGTATCTCCATGTATGTATGTGCATTCACAATCATATGTATATATATAGACAGACAAACACACACAAACATAGACAAACACACACACATAGATGGAGATAACTATACATAAGTGTGTGTCTATATATGCGTACTCACAAACATATCTCTATATATCTCTATGTGAGTATATATATACAAATCCCTATGTGTGTCTACATATACTTGCATATGTTGGGCATACATTTAGTCGTACATAAATACATGCTTACACTTATCTCTATGCGTATATGTGTGTCTCTACATACTTGCATATAGACACACATGTGTGTGTGTGTTTATATATACACTCACAACCGTATATATGAGTGTGTGTGTGTGTGTTAGGTATACATACTCATAACCATATATAAATATGTAGACACACACACATATATATATACTAATCACTATGTGTGTGTGTGTGTGTTTGTGTTTATATATTTATATACAATTGTGAGTATGTATACCCAACACACACAGAGAAC
>JACERR010000082.1:52500-60000 GCA_016760335.1 Gastrodia elata
TATACACACAGTATCTGTGTGTGCCTATATATATATATATTTGTGTGTGTATGTATTTATGTAAATATATATATATATATTTGTATGTGTATATATATATTTATATATGTATGTATACCCAACACACACATGCACACACTCATATATATTAATCTTTATGTGTGTGTTTGTGTGTGTGTTTATGTCTGTGTGTCTATATATTTATATACGATTGTGAGTATGTATACCCAACACATGTTTGTGTGTGTGTGCTATGTTTGTGTAGAGACAGTCACAGAAACACAGATGCTCATATATAATAATCTCTATGTGTCAGTATTTGTGTTTGCGTGTGTGCCTATACACACACACGCTCATATATATACACTCATATATAAAATCTCTATGTGTGTGTGTGTGTGTGCGCATGTGTGTATTTGAGTGTGTGTGTCACACACACACACATAGAGATTATCTATATGAGTGTGTGTATTATGCATGTGTCTGTGTGTGTGCCTATGTGTGTTAGTATAGCTATACATACTCAACTATGTGTTTGTGTGTGTGTGTGTGTGAGTGTGTTGTAAATATATATGTATCTCTATGTCATCTGTGTGTGTGTATGTGTTTGGTATACATACAACACACATGGAGACACATCTCTATGTGTTATATATGTATATATATATAAATGTGTGTGTATGTTTGTCTATTTGTGTATGACACATAGAGATTAGTATATATGAGTGCGTGTGTATTTGTGTGTGCGCGTGTGTGTTGGGTATATATACTCACAATATACATAGATATTAGTAAAGATGAGTGTGTATGTGTGTGTGTGTATACTGCACACTCTCTCTCTCTCTCACACACACACTCATATCACATACACAAATATATATATGTGTGTGTGTGTGTGTCTATATATATATATATTAATCTGTCACACACACACTTATATATACTAATCTCCAAGTGTGTGTATGTGTGTGTGTGTGTGTTTGTCAAAATGTATATATCAATATAGGAGGGTCACACCCACACACAAACACAATTACACACCCACATACACCCAAACTTATGTCTATATATAAGTAGTGTGTGTTTGTGTGTGTGTGAGTGTGTCTGTGTGTGTGGGTATACATACTCACAATCATAGAAAACACACACAGACACACATGTACACACATATTTATCTATGTGTGCGTGTGTGTGTGTGTCTATATATTTTTACAGTTGTGAGTATGTATACCCAACATACACACACACACACACACACACACACACTCATTTATATATGTCTCTGTGTGTATGTGTGTGTGTGTATAAGACTATATATTAGTATGTGTCTATTTATATATGAGTATGTGTGTTTGTGTACGTGTGTCTAAATATATAAATGGTTGTGTGTGTATGTGTGTGTGTGTCTGTTGGGTATGCATACTCACACACATACAAACACACACACACATACAAGTATATAATACACACCCACACTCATATATACATACTCACAACTGTATATAAATATATATATGAGTGTGTGTGTTTGTGTGTTACATGGAGATTTGTAAACATGAGAGAGTGTCTGTGTGTGTGTGTGTGTTGTGTATATATACTAATAGACACACACACACACTCATATAATTATATAGACACACACACACACACTCATGTGTGAGTATGTGTATCCAACACATACACACACATACTCATGTATACCATCTCTATGTGTGTGTGTGTATAGACACACACACACACACACACCCTTACACACTCAAATATGCTTATCTCTATGTGTGTGTGTATCTATATGCACACACATACACACATGCTCATATATACAAATATACACACACATAGAGATAAGTATATATGAGTGTGTATGTGTGTGTGTGTGTTACGTATATATCCGTATATATGAGTATATTTGTTTGTATATATATATATATATACGGTTGTGATTATGTATACCCAACACATCACACACACATACGTGTGACCGTTTATATATATCTATGTGTTCGTGTGTTGGATATATATACTCACATCCATATATATATACACACACACTTATATATATATATATAAATATATATATATATATATATATATATATATATATATATATATCTGTGTGTGTGTGTGTGTGTGAATGGTGTTGTAGCCTAGTGGTTGAGGCTCAGGATTTATAATCCTAGATCATGAGTTCAAATCCCACTGGCCACACATAAACATAATATATATATATATATATATATATATATACATATAGTTATAAATATAAATAGAAATATATGTTTGTGTGTGTATACATACTCACAACCGTGTGAGAGAGAGTGTGTGTATATATATATATACATGCATGTGCGAGTTGTATACCAAATATATAGACACACACAACACACACACACACAAACATCATATATACTAATCTCTATGTATGTTTGTGTTTGTGTCTGTATGTGTTGGGTATACATACTCATATACATACTCTATGGAGATATATATATGAGTGTATATTTGGGTATACTGTCTCATAGCACATATGGAGATAAGTACATATGAGTTTCTGTATATATATATATATATATATATATATATATATATATATATATATATATATATATATATATATAACACACACTCACATACACTCAAATAAACTTATCTCAATGGGTATTCAAACTCACAACTGTATATGTGAGTGTGTGTGTGTGTATGCAGAGACACATACACACACTCATAGAAATAAGCAAGTGTGTGTGTGTCTCAATACACACACACACACACTCTGATAAACGGTTCTGAGTATGTATACTCATAGAAAAGTACATATGAGTGTGTGTGTGTGTGTGTGCGCGCGTTATATTTTCATGTGTGTGTGTGTGTGTGTGACACACACACACACTCACAAACATATATATATATATATATATATATATATATATATATATATATTTGTGAGTGTGTAGTATATATGAGTGTGTGTTTGAGTGGCACACACACATAATCTCTATACATTGTGTTTACACACTCATATATAGAGATTATGACTGTGTGTGTATATGAGTGTGTGTGCGTGTGTGTTACACTCATAGACACATGCATAGTATACATGAGTGGATATATATATATATATATATATATATATATATATATATATATATATTTGTGTGTGTGTGTGTTTCTAAGTATGCATACTTAGCAGACACACACACACACTCATATATATTTATATTTATTGTGTGTGTGTATGTGTTTGAGTATTTATGCATACAAAATGTGTGTGTCTATGTATTTGTGTGTGTCACAAATATATAAATATATAGGCACATACTCGCACACTCATATATACTTATATCTATATATGTATGTAGAGATGTGTGTGTGTTTATGTTTGTGTGTGTTGGTGTGTGTGTTTGTTTTGTAACTAACACACACACACACATGTGCAAACACACATTTATATATACATTTATCTCTATGGGTGTGTTGGATATGCACACATACACACACATATACTAATCTCCATGCGTGTGTATATATATATCTCTGTGTGTGTGATAACACATATATGCATGTCTATATATACTGATATATATATATACACACACACTCATATATACTAATCTCTATGTGAGTGCCATATATAGATATATAGACACACCTATATTTATTACACTCTTGCTTATCTCTATGTGTATATACACATAGAGATTAGCATATATATACTCATAACTATCTATGCAACACCAACACACACACACACGCACACACAAACACACACAAACACGAATATATATATATATATATATATATATATATATATATATATGTATGTATGTATACCCAACACACATTGTGTGTTTGTCTATATATATATATATATACTCATATATACGTGTTATGAGTATGTAGACACATCCATATCTCTATGTGTGTACGAGAATAGTATATATATGTGTGTGTGTGTGTGTGTGTTTGTGTGTCTATGTATGTGTGTATATATATTATGTGATCATATAAATATATATTTATACACACATAAATGCACACACATGGAGATTAGTATATGTGAGTGTGTGTGTGTGTTTGTTTGTTGGGTATACATACTCATACACACACATACACACACTCGAATATATGGTATACCCAACACATACACATACACACACTCATATTCACTAATCTTTATACATGTGTGTTATCGTATGTACTTATATTTATATGTGTGTGTTTGTACACAGATAGATATATGTCTATATATTCTAATCTCACACACTCATATATATATATATATATATATATATATATATATATATATATATATATATAGTTGTGAGTATGTATACCCAACACATGAGTTTGTGTGTGTGTGTGTTTGTGTGTGTATATGATTATGAGTTTGGATACCCAACACACACACACACGAATTCATATATACTTTTCTCTATGTGTGTGTGAGTGTCTATGGTGTGTATATGTATGTATATATTCCTTTGTCCATATATTGACACACACATGTTATATATATGTATACACACGTGTGTGTGTGTGTGTTGGGTGTACATACTCACACTGATGTATGTTTTATCACACGTAGATAGATATATATGTAGAGACACACACACATATTATATACATGTATACACACGTGTGTGTGTGTGCTTGTTAGATATACATACTCACACACATGGCATAACCCACACTCACATACACACTCACATGTGTGTGTGTGTGTGTGTATGTTTGAGAGTGTGTGTGTGTTGGGTACATACGTGGGTAAATATACTCACACTCATATATAAACACATACACACACACACATATATATAACATACACACACATATAGATTAGTGTATATATATGTGTTTGTGTGTATGTGTGTGTATGTGTGTGGTATAGGTACACACAAACAAATAGACAAGTATACATATATACCTCAAACACACATGTGTCACACATACACACACACACACACACACTCATATATATGTATTTCTATATTTGTGTGTGTGTGAGTGTGTGTGTGACACACATGTGTATATTATATACATTTATACTTATCTCTATATATGTGTGTGTCTATATCACACACACACACACACACACACACACACACTCACACAAACATCATATATACTAATCTCTATGTGTGTCAGTGTTTGTGTCCGTATGTGTTGGGTATACGTACTCATATGCATACTCTATGTAGATATACATATATACATATATATATATATATATATTTATATATATGAGTTTTTTTTTGTTATACATCCTCACAATCATATATATCTATGAGTATGTATACCCAACACACATACACACACACACACACAGAGATAAGTATATATGAGTGTGTTTATTTGCATGTATATATGAGTGACATGTATATATATATATATATATATATATATAACACACACACACTCACACACACTCATATAAACTTATCTCTATGAGTATACAAACTCACAACCATATATGTGACTGTGTGTGTATATATAGAGACACAAACACACACACACATTGAAATAAGTATAAGTGTGTGTATGTGTGTGTCTCAATACATGCACACACTCACATTAATGGTTCTGAGTATGTATACTTATAGAGAAGTATATATGAGTGTGTGTGTGTGTGTTTGTGTGTTATATATACATACATGTCCCTCATATATATATATACACAAACACACACACTAATATATATTTATGTCTATGTGTGTGTGTTGATGTGTGTATGCGTGTGACACACACACACACACATAAACATATATATATATATATATATATATATATATATATATATATAATACACACACACAGAGAGATTGTGTTTCATACATATATGTGTTATCAAACACACACAAATATATAAATATATATATATATATATATATATATATATATATATATATATGAGTGTGTAGTATATATGAGTGTACATGTTGTGTGTGTGTTGCTCATACAAACACACACAAACACACATATAAGTATATAAGTATATATGGAGTGTGTGTGTGTGTCTATATATGAGTATGTATTCGAGTGTCACACACACATAATCTCTATATTTGGGGTATACACACTCATATATAGAGATTATGATTGTGTGTGTGTGTGTATGAATGTGTGTGCATGTGTGTTACACTCATAGATACAAGCATAGTATATATGATTGGGTATATATATATTTGTGTGTATACCTAGCACACACATACAGACACACACACATACTCATATTTATTTTTCTCTATGTGTGTGTGTGTATGTATGTGTTTGAGTATATATACATATGGTATGTGTGTGTCTGTGTATTAGTGTTGTCACACATATATAAATGTATGGACACACTCACATACTCATATATACTTATCTCTATATATGTATGTAGAGATGTGTGTGTTTGTATGTGTGTGTGTTTCTGTAATAAACAAACACACACACACACACACAAACACACACTTATACTTATCTCTATATGTGTTTTGGATACACACACACACACACATATATACAATCTCCATATGTATGTGTGTATATTTCTATGTGTGTGTGCTAACACATATGTGTGTCTATATCTACTGATATAAATATATATATATATATATATACACACACACACATACACTCATATATACTAATATCTATGTCTGTGTCATATATAAATATATAGACACACCTTTATATATCACACTTTTACTTATCTCTATATGTATATACACATAGAGATTAGTATATATATACTCATAACAACATATGCAACACCATACACACACACACGCACACAAAAATATACAAACACAAATATATATATATATATATATATATATATATATATATATATATATATATATACTCATATATACATGTTATGAGTATGTATACACATCCATATCTCCATGTGTGTGCCAGATTAGTATATATATATATGTGTGTGTGTGTGTGTGTGTATGTGTGTGTTTGTGTGTGTCTATGTATATGTGTGTGTATATATTTTGTGATCATATAAATATATATTCACACACACACAAACACACACACATGGAGATTAGTATATATGAGTGTGTGTGTGTTTGTGTGTTGGGTATACATACTCACATATATGGTATACCTAACACACACACATACACATACTCATATTCACTAATCTCTATGTGTGTGTGTGTTATCATATATATTTATCTCTATGTGTGTGTGTACACTCATATATATATATATATATATATATATATATATATATATATATATATATATATATGGTTGTGAGTATGTATACCCAACATATGAGTATGTGTGTGTGTGTTTGTGTGTGTATATGATTATGAGTTTGTATACCCATTACACACACACACTCATATATACTTTTCTCTATGTGTGTGTGTGTGTGTCTGTGGTGTGTGTTTGTATGTATATATGCCTATGTCTATATATTCACATGCACACATGTTATATACATGTATACACATGTGTGTGTGTGTGTTGGGTGTACATACTCATACTCACATATGT
>JACERR010000082.1:70000-90000 GCA_016760335.1 Gastrodia elata
GTGTCTATATATATATATATATATATATATATATATAACTATGTGTGTGTGTGTTGGGTATACAAACATATATTGACAGTCACATACACACACACACATATATATAAATACACACATATAGAGATTAGTATATTTATGTATGTGTGAGTGTAGTACACACATGGAGATAAGTTTATATGTATGTGTGAGTATGTATACCCAACACACTTATATGAGTGTCTGTATGTGTGTGTGCGCATATATATACATACTCATAATCGTATATAAATATATATACACACATATAGAGATTAGTATATGTGTAAGGCATACACATGTAGATACACACACTCATATATACTTATCTCTATGTGATCTAATACACCCACATGTATGAGTGTGTCTGTGTTTATATATATCTAAGGTTGTGAGTATGTATGTATACTTAATTTATACTTATACTTATCTCTATATGTGTGTGTGTGTTGAGTATAAATACTTACAGTCATATATAAATATGTAGACATGCACACACACATAGAGATAAGCACAAGTATATATGAGTGTGTGTGTGTGTCTCTATGTGTGTGTTATATATACTAATATATGTATATAGCACAAGCATGTGTGTGTGTGTGACTATATACAAAATTATGTGTGTGTGTGTGTGTGTAAGTATATATATATATATATATATATATATATATATATATACATGTGTTTGGGTATCCTAGTCTCTATGTTTACTCATAATCGTATATGAATATATAGACACACACAGGAATGTGTTATATACATGTATGTATATATATATATATAGAGGCACACATAGACACACACACACACACACACATATACTTATCTCCATGTTGTGTCTGTATGTGTGTGTATATATATACATACCTATAACTATATATATTTATAGACACACACACCCATATATACTATGCTTATATATAGACAATAATTATGTGGCTGTGAGTAATTATACCCAACCCCCCCCCACACATACATACAGAAATATATATAATACATATGTGAGTATGTATACCCACATAGAGATTAGTATATATATATATATATATATATATGCATGTGTGTATATATAAATATATATACATACTCACAACCATATATGTATATATATATAAATATATATACACAATATAACACATATGTATGTGTTTGTGTGTGTTGGGTAGATATGCAACCGTATATATGTATAAACACAATATATAACCATAACAAACTATTATATAGTATGCTTATATATACAATTATGAGTATGTATACCCAACACACACACACACACACATACACACTCCACGCACACGCACACACACACACACACACACACTACACACACACACACACACACACATATTCTCATATATGCTAATCTCTATGTGTGTATATTTAGACACACATAGAGATTAATATATATGAGTATTTGTGTGTGTGCGTTTATATATTTATATATGGTTTTGAGAATGTATACCTAACACACACATACACACAAATAGAGATAAGTATATATGAGTGTGTGTGTGCTGGGTAAAACACACACACACACACATACACACAAAACACATGCACATCAAGATTAGTATATATGAGGCTGTTTGTGTATCTATGTTGTGTGTGTGTCTCTACATACTCACATGTGTGTGTGTGTCTATTTATGTATATATATATATATAAATATATATATATATATATATATATATAACACATACCTGTGTGTCTATATATTTATATACGGTGAGTGTGTGTGTATACATGAGTGAGTATGTGTGTGTATATACACACTCACAACTGTATATTGACACACAAATAGATATTAGTATATATATAACACATACCTGTTTGTATATATATATTTATATCCCGGTGTGAGTATATATACCCAATACATATAGACACACACACACACATGGAGATAAGTATGTGTGTGTGTGTGTGTATATATATATACCCAATACACATAGACACACACACAAACATATTTATGCATGCATACACACATGCACACAACTACAAACATATATATATACACACACAAACAACACACTCACAAACACACAAATAGACACACATAGATATTAGTACATATGAGTATGGGTGTGTGTGTGTAGGTGTTAAGTATACATACACACAACCATATAAATATATGAGTATATATACTCAATACACACACACATATATATATACACACACTCATATATACTAATCTCTATGTGTGTGTGTGTATTTGTGTGTGTGTGTGGGTATACGTTTGTTTGTGTGTCTATTGGTATACATACTCACAACCATTGTAAATATGTGTGCATTGGTGTGTGTGTGTGTGCGGGTGAGAGTATGTATACCCAACAGACACACAAATTTGTTCACACACACATTTATATGGGTATACATATAAGTATTTATATAATTAAATGAGATTATGTATATAATTTGTATATATATGGGTATACATACTCACCACTGCATATGTATTATATACACACACACTCATTTATATTTATAGGCACATATGTATATGTGTAAATATATAAATACACATACACACACACACTAATATATATACACACACACATATATGTATATATATCTATGTGCATATGTGTATGTGTCTACTATCGGTGTGAGTATACATGAGTGTGTGTGTGTGTGTATGTGTGTGTGTATATGTATATATATATATATATATATATATATATATATATCTGTGTGTGTGTGTGTTGGGTATACAAACACATATAGACAATCACATACACACATATAGAGATTAGTATATTTATGTGTGTGTGAGTGTAGTACACACATGGAGATAAGTTTATATGTATGTGTGAGTATGTATACCCAACACACTTATATGAGTGTGTGTATGTATGTGTGCGCATATATATACATACTCATAATTGTATATAAACATATATATACACATATAGAGATTAATATATATATATAGGCATACACATGTAGATACACACCCTAATATATACTTATATCTATGTGACACAATACACACACATATATGAGTGTGTTTGTGTCTATATATATATATATATAGGGTTGTGAGTGTGTATGTTTATACTTATACACACACATATACTTATCTCCATGTTGTGTGTGTGTATGTGTGAGTATATATATACATACCTTTAACTATATATATATATATAGACACACACACCCATATATACTATGCTTATATATAGACAATAATTATGTGACTGTGAGTAAGCTTACCCAACCCCCCCCCACACCCACATACAGAAATATATATAACACATATGTGAGTATGTATACCCACATAGAGATTAGTGTATATATATACGCATGTGTGTCTATATAAATATATATACATACTCACAACCATATATGTATATATATAAATATATATACACAATATAACACAAACGTATGTGCTTGTGTGTGTTGGGTAGATATGCAACCGTATATATGTATATACACAATATATATCCATACTAAACTCTTATATAGTATGCTTATAAATACAATTGTGAGTTTGTATACCCAACACACACACACACACATACACACTCCACACACACACACACACACACACACACACATATAGTCATATTTACTAATCTCTATGTGTGTGTATTTACACACACATAGAGATTAATATATATGAGTATTTGTGTGTGTGCATTTATATAATTATATGTGGTTATGAGAATGTATATCTAACACACACATACACACAAATAGAGATAAGAATATATGAGTATGTGTGTGTGCTAGGTATAACACACACACATACACACAAAACACACGCATATAGAGATTTGTACATATGTGGGTGTTTGTGTATATATGTTGTGTGTGTGTCTCTACATACTCACATGTGTGTGTGTCTATTTATATGCGTATATATATATATATATATAGCACATACGTGTGTGTCTATATATTTATATACGGTGAGTGTGTGTGTATACATGAGTGAGTATGTGTGTATATATATATATACTCACAACTATATATTGACACACAAATAGATATTAGTCTATATATAGCACATACGTGTTTGTGTATATATATTTATATCCTGCTGTGAGTATATATACCCAATACACATAGACACACACACACACATGGAGATAAGTATATGTGTGTGTGTGTGTGTGTGTGTGAAGATGTGACAGTATGCATGCCTGTGTGTGTTGGGTATACATGCTCACAACCTTATATGAATTTGTAGACACACACATGTATGCATTATCTATTCATATACATACAAACATATGTAACATATACATACTGACAACAGCATATTTATATATATACACACACATGCACACAACTACAAATATATATATATTTATACACACACAAACAATACACACACACACACATACAAATAGACACACATAGATATTAGTAAATATGAGTATGTGTGTGTGTGTGTGTGGGTGTTGGGTATACATACACACAACATATAAATATATGAGTATATATTCTCAATACACACACACACATATATATATATACACACTCATATATACTAATCTCTATGTGTGTGTATCTGTTTATGTGTGTGTGTGTGTGTGTGTGTGTTGTGAGTATGTATAGAGACACACACACACACACACACTCATATATAGATACAGCTATATATATTTGTATAAAATACACATATGTATACCCCCATCCATATATATATATATACCAAACACACATATACATATAGAGATTAGTATATATGAGTGTGTGTGTGTGTGTGTCTATATATGTGAGTATATATATATATATATATATATATATATGTTAGGTACACATACTCACAACACAAACTCACATACATATATGTGTATTTGTGTGTGTATTTGAAGGGTATATATATATCTGTATGTGTGTGTGATAGTATTTATACAGACACACATTTCATATTATTGAGTGTACACATATACTCATATGTACATATTAACAGCCGTATATACATTTATAGACACATACATACTGTATATATATATATATATACATATATATATATATATATATATATATATATATATATATATATATATATGTATTTATAGACACACGCACACACACACACACACACACACACACAGACACATATATATACTATATGTGTGTGTGTGTATAAATATTATATATATGTGTGTTTATATATAACATAAAACATATGTGTGTGTGTGTTTATATATATATATATATATCTATACACACCTACATGTATATAATACATACATGTATATAGCATATACATGTGTGTCTATATATATATATTCACACACACATAAACACACTCATAACCGTATATATACTTAAGCATAT
This sequence comes from Gastrodia elata, assembly GCA_016760335.1. Classification (NCBI taxonomy): domain Eukaryota; kingdom Viridiplantae; phylum Streptophyta; class Magnoliopsida; order Asparagales; family Orchidaceae; genus Gastrodia; species Gastrodia elata. The sequence goes on from JACERR010000082.1 coordinate 75,314, forward strand.
ATGAGTGTGTGTGTGTGTATATATATACCCAACACACATACACACACATAACACATACATATATAATAATATATATATATATACATACTCTTACACACACACAGACATACACACTCATATATATGTGTGTATGTGTTACATATATGTGTGTTTATTTGTGTGTGTATATATGTGTGTATGTGTTATATATATATATATATATATATATATATATATATATAAATATATACATGTATATAACACATAAACACACACACATAGAGATTAGTATAGACACACACATATGTGACTATGTATACACATCCGTATGCCAGAAGACCGTTTGTGGCTCTTCTATTGTGGATCAATGAAAAATATGTTTTAGAAAGTTAGGGGGTTAGGTAGTGTTTCTTCTAAATACAGATTAAAACACATCATCAAAGAGCAAAAAATCAATATTCTCGCTATAGCGGAACCAAAAATTTCGGCTGATAGATGTGAAAAATTTGGTAACTTTATTGGTTTACGAAACTTCATCACCTCCTCTGCTAATAAAATTTGGGTTTTCTGGAATGACCTTTGGTCAATGAATTTAATTGACCAAATCGATCAGGCCATCCATTTTAAATTCTACAATGAGAAACACTCAATTTTCACCACCTTCGTCCAAGCTAATAACCTAGAAAAAAACAGGATAGAACTCTGGAACTTTCTTAGAACCCATACGGAAGCCAATAGACCCTGGTTGGTAGGAGGAGATTTTAATGCTGTACTTAAAAACAATGAGTATAAAGACTATTCAACTTCTCATGCTAACTCAACTTTTGATTTCAATAACACCTCCTTGGATTGTGGTTTAGAGGATTATAAATACGAGGGAGCCCAATTTACCTGGAATACTGGTAGACGAATGGCTAGGCTTGACAGATTTCTGATCAATAATCCTTGGATCAACTCTTTCTCCAACTTCAAAAATTTCACCTTAAACACCACCTCCTCTGACCACAAACCAATCATCATCAATTCTAATAATAAAACTGAACCAATTAAAAAAACTTTTCGTTTTCAAATGTTTTGGACCCATAAGAAAGAGTACGCCAAAGTTATAAATAAGAGCTGGACTGAACCTTGCAGTGTTTATGGAATGTTAAGAGTGGTTGAAAAATTCAAACGGCTTAGAAAAGATCTTACAACTTGGAACAAAACTAAAGTAGGGAACATATTCCAAAAACTGGCTACCCAAGAAGAACTGGTCACTCAACTTGAACGAGAATTTGAAAATGACCCCTCAAACCAAAACAAAACTAGGATCCATAAAGAAAAAGCTTTACTCATCCAAGCCCATAATGACATTGAAAGTTTTTGGAAACAAAAATGTAATTTTAAATGGTGTTTGGAAGGAGAAAGAAATACTGCCTTCTACCACTCTTGGGTAAGCAAACGTAGATTAAGCAACAAAATTAATGAAATAACAACTCCTGAAAATCTGACCCTCACCAAGTCTAGGGACATCCAAGCCTCTGCTATCAACTATTTCTTAAAAGAATTTGAAGAGCCAAACCTTTTTCTTGAAACCTTAAACAAAAATATCGTTCAACAAAAAATAACTAGAGCTGACAATCAAACTCTAAATGAACCCCCCTCTTCGGAAGAAATCTGGGCCGCTATAAAGAGTTTAAAAAAAAATGTGTGTGCCGGTCCAGATGGTTACCCGGCTGAATTCTTCCAAAAATTTTGGGGGATTATAAAAGATGACATATGTAATGGGATAAAAGAATTCTACTGTAATGTTCCCATCCCAAAGTTCTTCACTCATACCTCGATTGCTCTAATCCCTAAAAAAGATAAAACCACTTGGTGGAATACCTTCAGACCAATTAGTTTAATCTCCACTTACAATAAAATTTTATCCAAAATCATGTCCAATAGACTTCGAACTGTGCTCCCTAAACTCATTGAACCAAATCAATCTGGATTTGTTCCTGGCCATATCATCCAAGATAACATTCTCACTACCCAAGAAATGTTTCACAGTCTTAACAACAAAAGAAGAGGGCATAACATCATTCTTAAGCTTGATTTGGAAAAGGCCTTTGACAGATTAAATTGGGCTTTTCTTCTAAATATCTTACACCTCTATGGTTTTGATAATAGATTTATAGAAAAGATTAAGCTTGCCACCAAAAATAACTAGTTTTCTATTCTAATAAATGGCCAAGCCCAAGGTTTTTTCAAATCTCACCGTGGTTTACGTCAAGGAGACCCGATTTCTCCCCTGCTTTTCATCCTTGCTGCTAATTACTGGTCCCTCAGCCTAAACAACCATTTCACTAAATCTCCTGAGCTTCAATTTAACCCGAGAGGAAAAATTCTAATCTCCCATCTTATTTATGTGGACGACATTATTATTTTTAGTAACGCTAGTATCTCAAACATGAAGAAGCTAAAAGCCATCCTTCTGGAGCTCGAGCAAATCACTGGCCTTAAAATAAATTTAAACAAATCTCAATTTTTTGTTGGGAAAAGGTTGACTCAGCACCAAATCCTTACTATTAACAATATTCTCAACTTTAGACAAGGTAAACTCCCAATGAAATATCTTGGAATTCCTATCTTTAATGGCCACAACAAACATACCATTTATAAAGACCTTCTTGATTCTATTTTCAACAAATTGAGAAATTGGGACCACCGCTACTTATCCCAAGGAGGTCGTTTACTGTTGATAAAACATGTGCTAAACACCATCCCCTTATTCTGGCTGGAAGTCTGCTCCCCCACTTCTAGGACGCTGAAAAAGATTAAACAAACCTTAAATAAATTCTTCTGGACTCATAGCCGTGGTTCCAAAATCTTTTGGTCTAATTGGGACCACCTTCTTTATCCCTGGAATAAAGGTGGAATTGGGATAAGATGTCTCTTAGCCATTCACGATGCCTTTACGGATAAACTCTGGTGGAAATTTTGTACTTCTCATACTCTATGGGCAAAATTATTACTGGCCAAATACTGTGCCACAAAACACCCCTCTCAAGTTTCCCAAAAAATCACTAACTCCAAAACCTGGAGCCGTATGATATCCCAATGAAACAATATTGAAAACTCCCTGCATTGGGACACGGTTGATCCTCACTGTAACTTCTGGTTTGATAACTGGAGTAATATTGATAACCTAACGAAATTCCTAATTAGACCAAACCTAACCTTTGGAGAAGTTTACTCCCCGACCGCGGGCTGGAACACTGCCATTCTTGCTCAATTTTTACCTGCCTCGATGCTTGAAAAAATCATTACTCTTCATCCTCAACTAGACTCTTTTGCGGTTATCTCCTCTAACTTCTGTGATGCAGGGAAAATAAATTTTGCAAGGCTTTGGAAGGCAAACAAGAAAACTCGCTCGATCGGATGGCCAATTTGGATCTGGAACAATTGTCTGCTTGCCTTCATAAATTGTTTCCTTTGGAAACTAGCCAATGGTTTCATAAGCACTGATGAAAACATAAAGAGTTTGGGTTATGTTTTTGCCTCTAAATGCATCTGCTGCTGTGAGGAAGAAACTACTTTTCATGTTTTTTTTGAGAATGTCACAAGTGCTGTCGTGTGGCACAGGCTCAACTTGTTAATTTTCCCCCATCCAGGGGAGAGTGCGACAATCCTTGACTTTCTTAAATTTGGTGGCGTTTCCGAAAAAAACAAAAAGCTTGATATTAAAAACCTGATAGTGGCTTTTGGTCTTTGGCACATATGGGACAACCGTAATAAGGCAAAATACCAAAACATACCTTTTCGAGCTGAGAAGATTCTAAAGGCAATTTATTTTGATGCATATCAATCGGTGAACACTTTTAATAAAAAAAAGTTCATTTGGGGTTCCTTCAAAAATAAAAACCAATTTTTAATCATTTTAAACCAATTATGTCACTACTATTAGCCACCAAAGTGTTCATTCATGGCCCTATTCTCGATGGTTTTTTCTATCAAGATTCTGCGACTGCAGACCCCTGTCCCTTCTGGCACTTGGTGTCGCCTCATTTCTCCTACTGTTGGGTTATAAAGTTAAAGTCTCCTGAGAAGAACACAGTGATCTGTCTGCTGGTAGCAGCTCGTGCCGTTGCCCAGAGATCTGCTTGTGCTCTCCTCAGACTTTCTGTCATGAACTGTGGTGTTTATGTTTGTTTGGCCTTTTCTCCCCCCCTGTCCCCCGATAAATTTTTTCCTTGACAATCCATTGCTGTGGATGTCTTTCTTCCTCGTTCTGCTCCTTTTATTCCAAAAGCTCCGCATTGGCAAGGGAGGGTACATCTGCTGGCTCACCATTGTCTCTTTCTGCTAGTTCTGCATGGTAAGTCAAATAGAAAGCATGCTCTTCTTGTCCGATAATATCTTTTGGACCTGTGCTATCTCTTATATGGTGATGTGCATGATGATGGATGATCTGCTGGTCTACATCCTCGATGCCAATCCTGGGTGGATATCGCTGTTCCGCCTAAACATCACTTTCTGGCTGCTGATATGGATCCAAACAGTTTTTATGTACTTTGCTTTTCCTTAAGCTTCTTTCTGTCTGTTTGTTTCTGCTTTTTGTTTTTGTCTGTTTCTGCTGTCCTCTCCTATCTTTACTTTCTGCTCATTTGTCTTATTTGCTGTTGCCCCTGTCTCTGTCTCTCATTTTTTTGAGCTGTGTTTTCTGACCTTTTTGTTAGCCTCACAGCTGGTCGTTTGTACAAACCTTTTTGGATGAAATGAAATGTATGCTGAGATAGCTTTTTAAAAAAAAAAAAAAAAAAAAAATGTATATATATATATATATATATTTATTTATGAAGATAAGTATATATGGATATGTATACATAGCTGTGTGTGTTGGTATACATACTCACAACACCCAATACACACACAAGTATGTGTCATCACACACACACCATATATATATATATATATATGAGTGTGTGTACCCAATACACACAGACACATGCACACTCATGCATATATGTGTTTGTGTGTGTGTGTGTGTGTGTGTGTGTATGTGTGTGTGTATGTGTGTATATATATATATACACACATAAATATGCGCACACAGACACAGACACACACACACTCATATAAATATATACACACACACAGACACAGACACACACATACATGGAGATAAGTATATATGACTCTGTGCATTTGTATGCATGTAGCAAGAGACACACACATACATATATTTGTGTGTGTGTGTCTATGTATATAAATATATATACAGTTATGAGTATGTTTACTAGTACACACACACACACATACACACACATATGTATATAACACATACGTGTGCATTTTCACACACACTCAGATATATATATACCCAACACACAAATACACACACACACACTCACATTAATATTTACTATTCTCTATGTGTGTGTGTTGTTTGTGTGTGTGTGTGTATGTGTTTGTGTATGTATGTGTGTGTGTTTGTATTGGGTATACATACTCACAACCATATGTGTCTATATATTTATATACAATTGTGAGTATGCATATCAAACACACACACACACGCATAGATATATATATGTTTATATGTATATATATATATATATATATATATGTTATATATATGTGTGTGTGTGTGAGCACACACACAAACTCATAACCCATGTGTATGTGTGTGTTAGGTATACATACTCACAACCATACGTGTGTGTGTGTGTGTTGGGTATACATACTCACAACACACACACACACACGCACTCATATATACTTATCTTTATGTGTGTGTGTGTTTGTGTGTGTTAAGAGTATGTATACCCAACACACACACATACAAACATACCCACACACACACACATACATAGACACACACATGTATGTATTATATACATGTATATATATATCTGTGTTTACACACGCTCACATAGAGATTATTATATATGAGTGTGTGTGTGTGTATGTTGGGTATATATACTTAGAACCATATATATAAAAATATGTGTGTGTTGTGTGTGTATATGTTCAGTTGTGTGACACACACACACACACATACTCTCATAGAGATAAGTATAAGTATATAAACTGACAACCACACACACACACAAACTCATATATACTAATCTCTGTGTGTATGTGTGGTTGTTTGTGTGTGTGTGTTCTACAGTTGTGAGTTCACACACACACACTCTTATATAACACACACATAGAGATTAGTATACACAACACTCATATAAATATATATTTTAATGTATACATAAATATATGGCCACAAATACATATAGCACACACATAGATAACATTTATTAATCTCTATGTCTATATATTTGTATGTGTGTGTTTGTGTATGTGGGTATCACACACACACACATATACCCACATAGACAGACAAACAAACACTCATATATGTAGAGAGAGAGAGAATGAGAATACACACACAGATATATATATATATATATATATATATATATATATATATATATATATATACTTATCTATGTTATAGACACACTCATATATACTAATCTCTATGTACACACTCATATATACTTATCTCCACTTATATGTCATCACACACACACATATGTGACACACATACACACACATAAGTATATATGACTGTGTGTGTGTGTGTGTGCATGTGTTTGTGTATATGTGTATCTCCACATATATGCATAAAGACACAACACACACACATATACATATATATATACTTATATAGAGAATAGACACACACATATACATATATATATACTTATATAGAGAATAGACACACACATATATACTAATCTCTATATGAATACTAATATATACTTATCTCCACATATGTGTTATCACGTACATACATGTGCTGACAAACACATGTGACACACACGCACATAAGTATATATGAGTGTGCACGTGTTTGTGTGTGTGTGTGTGTTTCTATAGACATGCATCATACACACACACACAAACACACACCCACACACATATAGACATTAGTATATATGAGTGTGTGTGTATGTGTGTGTAGGTATACGTGTGTTTCTGTGTCTACTGGTATACATACTCATAACCATTATAAATATGTGTGCATTGGTGTGTCTGTGTGTGGTTGAGATTATGTATACCCAACATACACACACACATTTGTTCACACACACATTTATATGGGTATACATATGAGTATGTATATAAATAAATGAGATTATGTATATACTTTGTATATATATGGGTATACAAACTCACAACTGCATATGTATTATATACACACACACTCATACATGATTATAGGCACATATGTATATGTGTAAATATATAAATACACACACACACACACACACAAATATATATACACACAAACATATATGTATATATATCTATGTGCATATGTGTATGTGTCTACTATCGGTGTGAGTATATATGAGTGTGTGTGTGTGTGTGTTGGGTATACAAACACATATAGACAATCACATACACACACACACATATATAAATACAAACATATAGAGATTAGTGTATTTATGTGTGTGTGAGTGTAGTACACACATGGAGATAAGTTTATATGTATGTATGAGTATGTATACCCAACACACTTATATGAGTGTATGCATGTGTGTGTGCGCATATACATACATACTCACAATTGTATATAAATAAATATACACACATATAGAGATTACTATATGTATAAGGCATTCACATGTAGATACACACACTCATATACACTTATCTCTATGTGACACAATACACACACGTATATGAGTGTATCTGTGTCTATATATATATATGGTTGTGAGTATGTATATATACTTAATTTATACTTATACTTATCTCTATATGTGTGTGTGTGTTTGGTAAAAATACTTACAATCATATATAAATATGTATATATGCACACAAACATAGAGATAAGCATAAGTATATACGAGTGTGTGTGTGTGTGTGTGTGTGTGTGTGTCTATGTGTGTGTTATATATACTAACATATGTATATAGCACATGCATGTGTGTTTGTGTGACTATATTCATAATTATGTGTGTGTGTGTGTGTGAATATATATATTTATATATATATATATATATATATATATATATATATACATGTGTTTGTGTATCCTAATCTCTATGTGTACTCATAATCGTATATAAATATATAGACACACGCAGGTATGTGTTATATACATGTATGTATATATATTTATATATATATATATATATATATATATATAGGCACACATAGACACACATACACACACACACACACATATACTTATCTCCATGTTGTGTGTGTATGTGTGTGTATGTATATACATACCTATAACTTTAGATATATATATAGACACACACACCCATATATACTATGCTTATATATAGACAATAATTATGTGGCTGTGAGTAAGTATACCCAACCCCCCCACACACACATACAGAAATATATATAACACATATGTGAGTATGTATACCCAAATAGAGATTAGTATATATATATATATATGCATGCGTGTATATATAAATATATATTCATACTCACAACCATATATGTATATATATAAATATATATACACAATATAACACTTACGTATATGTTTGTGTGTGTTGGGTAGATATGCAACCGTATATGTGTATAGACACAATATATGTCCATACTAAACTATTATATAGTATGCTTATATATACAATTATGAGTATGTATACCCAACACACACACACACACACGCACACGCATATACTCATATATACTAATCTCTATGTGTGTATATTTACACACACATAGAGATTAATATATATGAGTATTTGTGTGTGTGCATTTATATATTTATATATGGTTATAAGAATGTATACCTAACACACACATACACACAAATAGAGATAAGTATATATGAGTGTGTGTGTGCTAGGTATAACACACACACACACATACACACAAAATACATGCACATAGAGATTAATATATATGATGGTGGTTGTGTATGCATGTTGTGTGTGTGTCTCTACATACTCACATGTGTGTGTGTGTCTATTTATATGTGTATCTATCTATATATATATATATATATATATATATATATATATATATATATATATATAGCACATACATGTGTGTCTATATATTTATATACGGTGAGTGTGTGTGTATACATGAGTGAGTATGTGTGTGTATATACACTCACAACTGTATATTGACACACAAATAGATATTAGTATATATATAACACATATGTGTTTGTGTATATATATTTATATCCCGCTATGAGTATATACCCAATTCACATAGACACACATACACACACATTGAGATAAGTATATGTGCGTGTGTGTGTGAAGATGTGAGAGTATGTATACCTGTGTGTGTTGGGTATACATGCTCACAACCTTATATGAATTTATAGACACACACACGTATGTGTTCTATATTCATATACATACAAACGTATGTATCATATAGATCTCACAACTGCCTATTTATATATACATACACACACGCACACAACTACAAATATATATATATATATATATATATATATATATACACACACACACACACAAACAGACACACATAGATATATGAGTATATATACTCAATACACACACACACATATATATATACACACTCATATGTATGAATCTCTATGTGTGTGTGTGTGTGTTTGTGTGTGTGTGTGGGTATACATTTGTTTGTGTGTCTATTGGATACATACTCACAACCATTGTAAATATGTGTGCATTGGTGTGTGTGTGTGTGTGTGGGTGAGAGTATGTAAACCCAACACACACACACACATTAGTTCACACACACATTTATATGGATATACATATGAGTGTTTATTTAATTAAATGAGATTATGTATATACTTTGTATATATATGGGTATACATACTCACAGCTGCATATGTATTATATACACACATACTCATATATATATTTATAGGCACATATGTATATGTGTAAATATATAAATACACACACACATACACACACACTAATATATATACACACACATATATGTATGTATATCTATGTGCATGTGTATGTGTCTACTATCGGTGTGAGTATATATGAGTGTGCGTGTGTGTATGTGTGTGTCTATATATATATATATATATATATCTATATATATCTATGTGTGTGTGTGTTGGGTATACAAACACAAATAGATAGTCACATACACACACACACACATATATAAATACACACATATAGAGATTATTATATTTATGTGTGTGTGAGTGTAGTACACACATGGAGATAAGTTTATATGTATGTGTGAGTATGTATACCCAACACACTTATATGAGTGTGTGTATGTGTGTGTGCGCATATATATACATACTCACAATCGTATATAAATATATATACACACATATAGAGATTAGTATATGTATATAGGCATACACATGTAGATACACACACTCATATATACTTATCTTTTTGTGACACAATACACACACATATATAAGTGTGTCTGTGTCTATATATATATATATATATATATATATATATATATATATATATAGCATTGTGAGTGTGTATATATACTTAAATTATACTTATACTTATCTCTATATGTCTGTGTGTGTTGGGTATAAATACTTACAATCATATATTAATATGTAGACACGCACACACATAGAGATAAGCACAAGTATATATGAGTGTGTGTGAGTGTGTGTCTCTATGTGTGTATTATATATACTAATATATGTATATAACACATGCATGTGTGTGTGTGTGTGACTATATACATAATTATGTGTGTGTGTGTGTGTGTAAATATATATATATATATATATATATATATATATATATATACATGTGTGTGTATCCTAATCTCTCTATATATATATATATACATGTGTGTGTGTGTGTGTGTATGTGTGTGTGTGTGTTCATGTGATATATTTATAGTGCTGGGCAACACACACATACATAGAGATTAGTATACATGAGTGTCTGTGTGTGCTTATTGTATATATTTGTGTGTGTGATAACCATATATACTAATCTTTAAGTATGTATATATGTATATATATATATATATAGTATGTATACTATGTGTTTATATCTATATATTTATATAATACACACACATATATATGAGTATGTATACCCAACACACACACACATACAACACACTTATATATATAACACACACACACACGTATGTAGAAATTAGTATATATGAGTGTGTCAGTGTGTGTGTCTGTGTGTGTTGAGTTTATATACTCACAACTATATATAAATATATATATATATATACACACACACATACACACATTTATGTATACTCAACACATGCACACACACACTCACAAGCATACACATAGAGAGATTAGTATATATAGGGTATACATACTCACAACCGTATGTATTTATCATATAGAAATAAGTATGTATGAGTGTGTATACCTAAGCCCACACACACTTATATATACATACATATAGAGATTAGTATATAGATAAACACACATGGAGATAAGTATATATAAGTGTGTGTGTGTCTATGTGTGTATACTCACAACCATATATAAATATATAGATACACAAACACACACACACACACTCATATATACTAATCTATATGTGTGTGTATGTTTGTGTGTGTGTCTATATCTATATATATGGTTGTCAATATGTATACTAATCATTATGTGTATGGTGTCTATAAGTATGCATTACGTATATCTATGTGTGTGAGTGTGTATATATATAAACTCATATGTACTTATCTCCATGTAGAGATACACCCTCACACACACAATACACACACATACATGCGTTTGTTTGTGTGATACATATATATATACCTAACCCACATGCACACACACACATAAATGCACATATAGAGATAAGTATACACACACACACACACACTCATTTATACTAATCTCTTTGAGTGTGTGTCTACAATTGTAAGTATGCATATGTATGTGTGTGTGCTAACCATATCTAAATATATAAACATATAGGAGTGTATGTGTGTGTGTGTGTGTGTGTGCCAACTATATATAAATATATAGACATGTATGAGTGTGTGAATGTGTATTTTTGTTTGTGTGCATGCACACAAATACACACACACACAAACACATACACATAGAGATAAGTATATATGAGTGTGTGGCACACACAAACACATGTGTTGAGTGTGTGTGTGATAACACATACCAATGTGCTGTGATAACACATATGTGTTTGTGTGTGTGACACACACACATAGAGATTAGTATATAGCATATACATGTTATATACTAATCTCTAGTATCTGTGTGTTGCACACACAAACTCATATATATAGGCGTAGATACACACACACACACCATACTCGTATGGAGATTAGTATATGTGTGTGTATGTGTGATCCCTATATGTGTGTGTTGGGTATGAGTTTGTGTGTATACTATTGTGCATACTCACAACCGTACATATATAAGACACACACATAGCCAACACATACGTGAGTGTGTGTGTGTGTTGGGTATACAAACTCATATACATATTTATCTTTATGTTTGTGCATGTGTCTGTCTTTGGTGTGAGCGTGCATACACATACTCATAATCGTATATATATATATATATATATATATATATATAGACACACACAAACATAAAGATTAATATATATGTGTGTTTGTATGTGTAAGTATGTGTGTGTATTTATATATATATATATATATATATATATATATATTTTTGAGTATCTGTATATATACAACACACACACACATAGTTATATATACTTATCACTATGTGTGTGTGTGTCATCACACACACACGCATACATATAAGCATACAAATTCATTTCTACAAATCTATATATGTGTGTGTTTTTGTGTGTGTGTGTGTGTGAGTATGTATATACAACACACACTCATAAAAATTATGTATACCAAATGCACACACACACACACACACACTCACGTATGTGTTGACTATGTGTGTGTCTTATGTATATACGGTTGTGAGTATGTATACCCAATACATACACACACACATATGCAAATAAGTATATATGAGTGTGTGTGTGTATATGTGTATGTGTGTGTGTGTATGTATGTGCATAGTATATAAGAGTGTCAAACACACAATCACACACACATAGAGATTATTATATATGAGAGATTAGAATATGTATTGGGTGTATGTATACTAATCTTTATGTGTGTGTGTGTTTCTCATATATCACCCCACATGTTGGGTAACACACACACACACACACAGACACACACACTCATATAGTGTGGCACATGCACATACTCATATATACTTATATTTATAGAGATGACTATGTATAATACTCACAACATATATATGAGTGTGTTGTTCGTATGTATACCCAATGTGTGTGTTTGTGCGTGTGTGTATTTGCGTGTGTGTGTGTGTGTGTGACACACACACACTCTATATATTTATATACATATACACACACACAAATATGCACACACCCACACATAAACAAAGACACACACACACACAAACACACACATAAAGATTAGTATATATGAGTGTCTATGTTATATATATATACCCAACACACTGACACACTCTAGACACACACACACACACTCTTATATATCCACTATATATATATATATATATATATATATATATATATATATATATATATATATATATATATATACATACACACACACACACACATAGAGATTAGTGTATATATATATTTATATATATATATATATAGACATGCACACACTAAGACTCATATGTATAATCTCTATGTGCGTGTATGTGCGCACAACCATATACACACTCATATATATATATATATATATATATATATATATACACATATATGGAGATTAATATATATGAGTGTGTGTGTGTGTGTGTGCTTATACATACTAATTTTGATTATATATATGAGTGTGTGTGTGTGTGTTTGTCTATAAACATAACAGACACTCATGTGTGTATGTGCATGTGTTATGTGTAGACACACACACACACACACACACACACACAAGCACCCACATAATTAGAAGGGTATATATATAACCACATAAAATATATATATATATATATATATATATATATATATATATATAAACACACACACACACACACACTAAGTATACGTGAGTATGTATACCCACACACAAATATATATTTGTACACACATGCACATATGGAGATTAATATATGAGTGTGTTGGGTATACATACTCATAACCGTATATAAATATATACCTAACACACATATACACAAATTCACACACACACATAGATACACACATATGGAGATAAGTATATATGTGTGCACATATATATACTAATCTCTATGTGTGTGTGTTTGTATGTGTGTGTGCATTGGGTATATATACTCACACGCACACACACACACACACACACATATTTGTCTGTATAGATACAAATATAAATATCTATACCCAACATACATACATATGTATACCCAACATATGTGTGTGTGTGTGTGTGGCTATATATGAGTGTGTGTGTGTGTATATATAAATATACTTATACTTATCTCTATATGTGTGTGTGTAGGGGGGTGGGGTATAACACATGTATACATACTCATAACCATATAAATCTCTATGTGTTTGTGTGTTTGTGTTACTTATATATACACACATGGAGATAGGTATATATGTGTGTTTGTGTGTGTGTTACTTATATACATCTTTATGTGTGTGTGTATGTATATATGTGTATGTATACATGAATGTGTGTAAGCACACACAAACACACCATATATATACTCATGTGTG
>JACERR010000082.1:95000-97500 GCA_016760335.1 Gastrodia elata
CACACACACACATATACTTATCTCTATGTATCACATCCATATATAACACACACTCATATATAATAATCTCTATGTGTGTATGTGTGTTGAGTATATATAGACACACATATATGCACAAACACACACACACATAAAGATTAGTATATATGAGTATGTGTTATATATGATTGTGACACATAGTCACACAAACACACACATATTTATATATCTTGTGTGTGTATGCACAACCGCATACACACACACTCATATATATATAATACACACAGAGAATCGATACTAATAATGATTATTGGGTATACATACTCACACACACACACACACTCATATATATGTATGTGTGTGAGTGTGTCTATATATATATATATATATACACACAGTTATGTGTGTATGGTTGTGAGTGTGTGTATTATATGTGTGTTTGTGTTTGTGTGTGTTGGGTATACACATGTATGTGTTACACAGTACACACTCATATGTGTGTGTGTGACATAGTGGGTATACATACCTTATATAAATATAAAGACACACATACATACAAATATGTGTCTTGTATGTGTGTGTGATAAATGAGTCACACGCATAGAGATAAGTATATATGAGTTTGTGTTTGTGTATGTGTGCATGGTATATATATATATATATATATATTTATGTGTGTGTGATAACACATATGTATGTGTGTGTGTGTGTTGGGTAGTTGCGTGTAGTGTGATAACATATACGGGTGTGTGTGTTTGGTATACATACTCATAATCGTATATAAATATATAGACACACACTCAGATAACCACACACATACATACTCATGTATAAAAGTATAAGTATACATATGTTCGTGTGTGTGTGTGTATGTCTGTTGTGTGTATAAACTAATCTCTATGTGTGAGTGTGTATACACACATAGAGATTAGTATATATGAATGTGTATGTGTGTGTGTGTGTGTGCGTGTGTGTTGGGTATACATACTATATATTGTGTACATATATATGAGTGTATGTGTGTGTGTGTATGTGTGTAGGGTATACATACTATATATTTATGTACACAAATATGAGTGTATGTGTGCGTGTTTATTAACACACATGTGAGTATGTATACCCAACACATACACACAAATACATATACTCATATATACTAATCTCTAAGTGTGTTATGTATACTCAACACACACACATAAACACACACATACAAAAATACATATATACAGTCTGTGACTATATATTCTCACACACACTCATATAAAAACATACACAAATATACACATATAGAGATTTGTATACAACAGTGTGTATGTGTGTGTGTGTTATGTATACATACTCACATAGAGATTATATGGTTATGAGTATATAGCACACATATATATATATATATATACACATATAGAGATTAGTATATAATCTCCATGTGTGTATGACTCATATATACTAATCTATATGCATGTGTGTCTCTATATACATGCATTTGTATAAATGAAATTTAACACTATATATAAATTTATCTCAATATATGACACACATAAAATTAAGTATGTATGAGTGTGTCTGTGTACCGTATACTAATCTCTATGTGTGTGAGTGTGTCCGTGTGTGTCATAACACAGATACACACACACACACACTAATGAGCATGTATATATGAGTGTGACACACACATAAACACATCTATGTGTGTATATATATATATATATATATATATATATATTTATATATATATATATGATATGTGTGTGTGAGTGTTCACATATATCATACATGCATACAAATACATACACACACACTCGTGTATGTGTTGCATGTTGGGTACACACATGTATATATATCTATGTGTGTGTGTGTTGGGTATATATACTCACACACACATATGTGTTACCACTCACACATACATATGTATATATGTGTGTGTACCCAATACACACACACCATGAGTGTGTGTGTCTATATGCATGTATGTAGAGAGAGAGACACACACACACATATGAGTGTGTGTGTGTGTATGTGTGTGTGTGTGTCTATATGAGTGTGTGGTATACATGTATATACCCAAAAACACACACATATGTATGCATATAGATATATAGACACACACACACACTCACTCATATATATATGATTGTGTCACACATACTCATATATACTAGTCTCTATTCCCAACACATATAATATAGAGAGTATGTATATATAATCAAAATGAGTATGTATAGGCACCACACATGTATATGTTATCACACATATAGATATATATTGGGCTATAAATATATAAACACATACACATATGTATTATATATATATATATATATATATATATATATATATATGTGTGTGTGTGTTATCGCATACACAAAGATATATATATATATATATATATATATATACATGTGTGTTAGGTAACACATATATCTATATACACATACCAGATAAGTATACTAAACTCACACACATACACATGGAGATATGTGTATCTATATATGTATATAACAATTGTGATAACACATATGCATTT